>SJXO01000094.1:106618-182334 GCA_006408615.1 Connochaetes taurinus | reverse complement strand
TCTTAAGGTAAACTATATATATATATATATATATATATATATAATTTTTGTGATTTTATTTTCTTCTTTAATATTGCATTTTTGAGACTCCAACCTGTACTCTAGATTTTTAATCTTTCCTTTTTGGTATTTGTTATCAATTTTGTACCTTTAAGAACCCAATCTTCAGTAACCATTTTTACTTGGGAGCAAGATCACAGGCCTGATTGCTCTCTCCTCCTTTGGATCTCTTTTTTCTCCACCAGGTCACCTCTATCTCCTCCCTCCCCCTTCTCTTCTCTACCGAACTCTGTGAATCTCTTTGTGTGTTCTGGACTGTGGAGAACACTTAGAGAACTGATTACTGGCTGGACTTGTCTGTCTCCTTTTGATTCCCTGCTTTATCTCCCTGGCCACCTCTTTCTCCTTCTGCCCTCTTCTCTTCTCTGTTTAACTCTATGAACATCTCTGAGGGATCCAGACTGTGGAGAGCACATAGGGAAGTGATTACTGGCTAGCTTGCTCTCTCCCCTTTTGATTCTCCCTCTTCTCCTCCTGGTCACCTCTATCTCCACCCTCCCTCTTCTCTTCTCTGTGAAAATCTATGAACATCTCTGAGGGATCCAGACTGTGGAGAGCACATAAGGAAGTGATTGCTGGCTAGCTTTCTCTCTCCTCTTTTGACTCTCCCTCTTCTACTTCTGGTCACCTCTATCTCCCTCCTCCCTCTTCTCTTCTCCATGTAACTCTGTGAACTTCTCTGGGTGTCCCTCACTGTGGAGAAACTTTTCAACTTTAACCTTGATGTTTTATCAATGGTGCTGTATAGATGGAGAAGTCTTGATGCTATTGTAAGAATTAGACTGAAAATCAGAGGCAGGAGGCTTAAGTCCAAATCCTGAGAACACCAGAGGACTCCTGAAACCAGGGAACATTAATTGATAGGAACTCATCAAATGCCTCTGTACCTACACTGAAACCAAGAATCACCAAGGGCCAACAAGTTCCAGAGAAAGACATACCATGCAAATTCTCCAGCAACACAGGAACATAGCCCTGGGCTTCAATATACAGGCTGCCCAAAGTCACTCCAAACTCATTGACTTCTCATAACTCATTACTGGACAGTTCATCATACTTCAGAGTGAAGAAATCCAGCTCCACCCACCCGAAGACCATCACAGGCTTCCCTAACCAGGAAACCTTGACAAACCACACATCCAACTCACCCACAGAGAGGAAGCTCCACAATAAAGAAAACTTCACAAACTGCCAGAATACGGAAAGGCAACCCCAAACACAGCAATATACACAAGAAGAAGAGGCAGAGAAATACCCAGCAGGTAAAGGAACAGAATAAATGTCCACCAAACTAAACAAAAGAGGAAGAGATAGGGAATCTTCCTGATAAAGAATTCCAAATAATGATAGGGAAAATGATCCAAAATCTTGAAAACAAAAAGGAATTACAGATAAATAGCCTGGAGACAGGATTGAGAGGATGCAAGAAAGGTTTAACAAAGACCTAGAAGAAATAAAAAAGCGTCAATATATAATGAATAATGCAATAAATGAGATTTAAAAAAAACACTCTGGAGGGAACCAAGAGTAGAATAACGGAGGGAGAAGATAGGATAAGTAAGGTAGAAGATAGAATGATAGAAATCAATGAAATATAGAGGAAAAAGGAAAACGAATGAAAAAAAAAATGAGCACAATCTCAGAGACCTCTGGGATGATGTTAAATGCCCCAACATTCGAATCATAGGAGTCCCAGATGAAGAAGACAAAAAGAAAACCATGAGAAACTACTTGAGATAATAGTTGAAAATTTCCCTAAATTGGGGAAGGAAATAATCACCCAAGTCCAAGAAACCCAGAGAGTCCCAAACAGGATAAACCCAAGGAGAAATATCCCAAGACACATGTTAATCAAATTAACAAAGATCAAACACAAAGAACAAATATTAAAAGCAGCAAGGGAAAAACAACAAATAGCACACAAGGGGGTTCCCATAAGGGTAACAGCTGATCTTTGAATAGAAACACTTCAGGCCAGGAGGGAATGGCAGGGCATACTTCAAGTGATGAAAAAAAAAAAAAAGCCTACAGCCCAGATTACTGTACTTAGCAGGGATCTCATTCAGATTTGAAGGAGAAATCAAAAGCTTTACAGACAAGCAAAAGCTGAGAGAATTCAGCACCACCAAACCAGCTCTCCAACAAATGCTAAAGGATCTTCTCTAGACAGGAAACACAGAAAGGGTGTGTAAAATCTCGAACCCAAAGCAATAAAATAAATGGCAATGGGATCATACTTATCAATAATTACCTTCAATGTAAATGGGTTGAACAAACAAGTGGGTTGCCCCAAACAAAAGACAAAATCTGGATGAATGGATACAAAAGCAAGACCCCTATATATGTTATCTACAAGAGACCAACCTCGAAACAAGGGACACATACAGACTGAAAGTGAAGGGCTGGGAAAAGATATTGCATGCAAATAGAGACCAAAATGAAGCAGGAGTAGTGAAAGGTTGTTGTTGAATCACTACACCAGTATTCTTGGCCCCTGGAGAATTCAATCCGGGGCCAGAGACGAGGCTTGATTGCTCAGAGCTTTTGTGTAACAAAGTTTTATTAAAGTATAAAGGAGATAGAGAAAGCTTCTGACATAGGCATCAGAAGGGGGCAGAAATATTACACCCCTGCTAGTCTTCAGCTGGATGTTATATAGTCACCAGCAGTCTGTTAATGAAAGAAAGGAATGTCTCAAACTTAGAATGGCACCAGGCTCCTCACCCATAAGATGTATTTTGGATAATCTTGGCACCAAATGGTTTATCTTGGGCCATAAAATGATTAACTTGAATCTTGAAGAAGGGCAGGTCACCATACAAAGAGTTTCATTTACATAGATTAGAGGCATAATATCTGAGTATAACATACTTGTTTATCAAGTAGGTTCTGAGCCCAAAAGACGGAACCGACTTGAAGACAGAGTTTGGGATAAATGCATAGTACATTAGCATAGCTTAAGATAAACATTTCCATAGAAAAAGGCATTGGTTATCTCTAGGTTTGAGAATAGTTAACTTCAGGTGAAATCAGGTGTCATGGCAACACAGAATTTTAAGAGAAACCTCCTTTTAAATTTGTGTAGAGAAGGAAAAAATATCGCTAGTTTGTTTCCTTCTGCCACTTAAGAGAGAGAAAAATGTCTGACACTTGCAGGCTATTTCCTCCATTTGGAGACCCCTGACCTTCCTGCCTGTTACCCTCTCATTCCCCTAGGGAAATGGGGCGTCATTTTCGTTCCATAACTGCTTCCGAGCTGAGAAGGGGCATTGTCCCTAAACTGGCGAGGCAACATATTCTCCTAATGCTCATATTGAGGATATCTGATCCAGGGGCCCCAAATAGTAGTTGGAGGCAGCTGCAGCAGTAGCAGGAGTTTGAGCAACCATTTGTAACTTGAAAGCTTTCATGCAGCTAGAAACAAATCCAGTTATACAGTTACAGATGCAGGGAGCAAACAGTAAAACAAAACAATCAGAATTATTGTAATTAGTTGTCCACCATGGGGAACTAGTTAACGTCTCCTAAAGTGAGGCAGTTGAGGCTTCAGGAGTATCCATGGCCTCAGTCATCTTGTTCATGTGTTTAGTAAAATGAGTAACATTCGTGCTCATATCAGGGATATATGTACAGCATTGGATATGAATAATAGCACATGTTCCTCCTTGCACAGCTGTCAGAATATCTAAAGCCAATCTGTTTTGTAAAACCACCTTTCTAATTTGTGCTTGTTCAGCATTAAGAGCTGAAATAGCCTTTTGAGAATCTTGTAATGCCTGTAGAGTAAAATTAGTCAAAGCATCCACTCGTAGCATAACATCTGTAGTTCCCAAAGAGGGAACACAGACTGCAGTCAAATAATCATACCAGTGAAATACAGACCTTGCCTACCGAGTTTTAAGGTGGGGTAAATTAGCAGGCTTTTCTGGGAGCTCTGAAAATATAAAGCCCTGAGTAAAGACTAGACCCAGGGTGGATCTACCTGTCCAACCAGGGGGAAGCCATGCCCATAGGTAAGAGCCACACATCCAGCAAGTCCCGTTTGGAGCAAGCCAGCGTGAGTGAGATATCCAGTCCCAATTAGTGCCTGGCCACACAAAGGGAGGACCTGAACTGGAGTTGGAAAACACGGGAATGATTATGTTTCATATTTCCTGAGGCAAAAATCCCAATTGTTTCCAATCATTGTAATTGAGTGTTGGCTAACTTTTGGGGATGGCTCTGTTTGTTCCCAGCATATAGGGGCAGTTGATATTAAACGTCCTTTTTCAGGAGTTAGCCATAAAACCTCATCCCATATTTGATAAATGTCAGGTAAAAAAACCATTAGATCTAGACCTATTTGCCTTATGTGTAGCAAAATAGTCATTGAACCGAGACAATGTATAATCAAAATTAAAAGTCACATTATGTCCATAGTTAAAGTACAAAGTGTTGCACTAGTCCATTTTAGGGTTGGTAGATGTCATCAGATGAAGGAGAGACATCGCATGTAATTGTTGTTGAAGGTATTCACACACTTGGAGAAAGTCTTTTCCTTGAAGTGGAGATGTCCACCATGGGAAGCCTAATGAAGAGGGAGTGCTCCATAGACCCAGAAGTTAGACCGATTGTGGAATGCAGCATAGGAGTGAGCTCAGGACAGGAAGGCATTGTCTTGAGGATCAAACAGCAGACTCAGGATATTTGGAGTCAGCAGAAGTAAGCTCACATAGGTTATCAGGCCCATCTGAAAAGTATAAAGTCAGAGCATAGAAAATAAAGACATAAAAATATGTCACTTAGTTTTCCTCAGGGTGCCACCTCTTAACTTGAGTGTGATGTATCCACGAATCAGTTCCTGGCACTTTGACAGCTGTGGGAGAAGAAAGAATAACCTGGTAAAGGCCTTCCCAGAGGGGCTCGAGGGATGGGCCCCCAGATCCCAAAGTTTTTATGAGGACCTCAGTTCCTGGCTCAAATAGAAGCTTGCTTGACTCAGAGGCGGGGTCAGGAGTCATCTCCCAGAGTTCTGTTAATGCCTGTTGAAAAGCTGAGAGCTGAGTTACATAACTAGTTAATTCCAAGGCTTCAGGGTCTATAACAATGTCTGTGCATAAGAAAGGCCTTCCATAAATACATTCAAAGGGGGCAGTCCCTCCTTTCTGGGGGCAGTTCGAGCCCTCATTAAAGCTATGGGTAGGACTTTAATCCAATGGTCCTGCGTCTCTTGAGTTAATTTGCACAGATGTCTTTTGATAATATCATTAGCTTTTTCAACCTTTCCTGAGGATTGGGGTCTCCAGGAACAGTGTAAGTGATATTCTATTCCTAGAGCTTTAGATACCTCCTGAATTACAGCAGCTTTAAAGGCAGAGCCATTGTAACTCTGAAGACTCCTTGGCAGCCAAAACCTGGGGATAATTTCATGGATTAAAATCTTTATAACCTCCTTAGCCTGTTCACTACGACAGGGAAAAGCCTCAATCTATCCATTAAAAGTATCTACCCAAACTTGTAAGCAAGAATATCCATTAGCTTTCAGCATATGAGTAAAATCAATTTCTCAGTCCTCTCCAGGATACTTCCCATTTCATTGTAATCCAGATTTTGCTAGCTTTTCAGTCTTTGGGTTATTTTTCTGACAAACCTCACACCTTTTGATAATGTTCTTTAAAGTTTTCATTACATTTTTACCTTCAAACAAACGAGAAGCCATTTGGTAAGTACTCTCTGCAATCAAATGAAAACTCTGATGTAAACCCTTAAGAATTTTCCATTAAGCATTTTCAGGAATTATTAATAGTCCATCCTCAGACTGTAACCATCCTTTATCAGTAATCTTTGTTCCTCTTTTTTCATATCTTTCTAATTCTTCCTCAGTATATTCTGTTTTTTCCTGTTCCACAGGACCTGTCCAGATCAAAGGCGTCTGCAATGAAGGGGTTTCCTAAAGTGCCCCTTTTTCTGGCTTGACAGTCAGCCAGCTGATTACTTTCAGCTACTTTACTCCCATTCCTGCTGTACCCTTTGTAATGCATACCAGCTACTTCTTTAGGACAATATATAGCAGTTAAAAGTCTCTCGATCTCTCTGAAATGCTTAATAGGTTCACCTGTTGCTGTTTTAAACTGTCTTTCTTTCCATATTGCAGCATGAGCACGTAAAGTCAAATAAGCATACTTAGAATCAGTGTAGATATTTACCCGCTGCCCTTTGTGTAACTCTAGAGCTCGAGTCAGAGTCACAAGCTCCGCTGACTGAGCACTAGTTCCCTGCGAGAGAGATTTTGCTTCCAAAACCTGTTCAGCAGTCACCACGGCATAACCTGCTTTATGCTTTCCATCCTAAACAAAAGAACTGCCATCTGTGAATATTTCCAGGGCAGGATTGTCTAATGCGGTATCCATTAGATCTTCCCGAGCTGCATAGTTTAAAGTTAGGAACTGAGAACAATCGTGATCAGGTGTTTCATTTTCCTTCTCAGGAAGGAAAGTGGCAGGATTTAAATTTTCACAAACTTTAAGTTTAGTGACTGGTCCTTCTACCAACAATGACTGATATTTAAGAAGCCTACTGTCTGTCATCCAAATATTAACCTTAGAATTTAAGATTCCACTCACATCATGAGAAGTCAGTACAGTAAGGTTTCATCCATTAATTATTTTTAAAGCTTCAGGTGCTAATAAAGCCGCTGCCCCAATTACTCTTAGGCAGTGGAGCCACCCACATGAAATTACATCTAATTCTCTGCTTAGATAAGCAATAGGTTGCTGGTGAGGCCCTCGGGGTTGTGTAAAAACTCCCAAGGCCATACCTTTCCTTTCAGTGACAAACAAATAAAATTCTGACCCTGTGGGCAAGCTCAGACCTGGAGCTTGCAGGAGAGCAGTCTGAAGAACCTTAAAAGCCTTTTGAGTTTCTGGAGACCAAACCAGTTTGTCAGTTTGGGCCTGCTGAGTTTCAGCTATAAGTTTATATAAAGGCCGGGCAAGTTCCCCATAACCCGAAATACAAATGGGACAGTAACCTGTGATTCCCCCAAATCCTCTCAATTGTCTTAAAGTCATAGGTAGGGGATGATTTAGTATAGGCTTAATTCTCTCAGGGTCTATGGCCCTAGTCCCTTCTGATATGATTAGGCCCAGATATCTAACCGATTGTTGACACAACTGAGCCTTTTCTCTTGATGCCTTGTAACCACAGCCTGCCAGAAAATTTAAGAAATCTTTTGAGGCTCGCGAACAAGCTTCCTCTGTCTCAGCACAAAGCAAAATATCATCTACATATTGTAACACCACCGCTTCAGAGCTATTAAAGTTTTGTAGATCCCGTGACAAACTTTGTCCAAATAAGTGAGGACTGTCACGAAATCCCAGTGTCAAAACTGTCCAGGTTAACTGAGAAGCTGGCTGTGTAGGGTCTTCAAAGGCAAATAGAAATTGACTTTCCTCTGCCAAAGGTACTGAATAGAAGACATCTTTTAAATCAATTACTGAGAAATATTTGGCTCGTTCAGGAATTTCAGACAAGAGTATAAGGATTAGGCACCATGGGGTGTAAAGGAACTACAGCCTCATTTATTATACGTAAAACTTGAATTAGTCTCCATTTACCATTTGATTTCTTTATACCCAAAATAGGAGTGTTGCAAGGACTGTTATAGGAAATTAATAGTCCCTGTTCCTTTAAATTTTCAGTGATGGGTTTTAACCCTTCCTTAACCTCAGGTTTCAGAGGGTACTGTTTCTTACGTGGAAATAAGTGTGGGTCTTTGAGCTTGACAACTACAGGAATAGCATTTTGTGCTCGACCCACAGATTTTCCATCAGCCCATACTCTAGGATTCACATTTTGTTCAACCAGTGGGAGAGAAAAGGAGGGCTCCATATTCATAAAAACAGAGGCATGGACCTTGCTCAGTATATCCCTCCCCTAAAGGGGTGAGGGAGATTCTGGCATGATCAGAAACTCGTGTGAAAATAGCACAGAATCCCAGTTGCAAGATAAAGAATAACTGAAATAATACCTTTTGGCTCATCCAGACAGTCCCATTACGGAAGCAGACTGGGAAGAAAGTGGGCCAGGGGCTTCAGTAAGCACAAAGTAAGTTGCCCCAGTATTTAAAAGGAAATTGACGGATTGGCCCCCCAGAATTATTAATACCCGGGGTTCCTCAGGGGTAATTAGGATGGGAGCTTGTGTGGGGACCCCCGGGCACCTTCAGTCCTGACGGTCTTGAGAGTCCGACCCCGGAGACCTATGCCTCTGAGGGCAGTCTCTCTTCCAGTGTGGTCCTTTGTAGACCGGACATGGAGCTGGGGGCGGCTTAGATGCCTGAGGGCAATCTGACTTGAGGTGCCCCTCCTTTCCACAGTAATAGCAAGCCCATCCCTTTTCACCTGAGTCCCTCTGGGCATTTTTTTCTGGCTGTTTAAGAAAGTTTTTCATAGCCATTGCGAAGGCTTCCGCCTTTTCCTTTGTCTTTTTTTATTTTCCTCATATTCTCTACTGTAATAGGCCATCTGAGCCAGTTGTAACAGAGTATCTAAAGACTGATTTGGTCCATACGCCCGGTTTTGTAGCTTTGGCGGATATCTGGAGCCAACTGAGTGATAAATCTATCTTTTAAGATCACTTTTTCCTTGTACCTCACAGAACTGGTCTAATTGTAAAACAGTATTATACTTAAGAGAGTCTCCAACCGGCCACCATTCGCCGTCCTCCAATGAATACCATGGCCATGCAGTATCGCATAGGAAGACCAGGTGTGTCTTCTTTAAGCCCTGGAGATCAAATCTATCCAAGTTTTTCAGGATACAGTTCAAAGGAGTGAGGCTGGAATTGTTAGCTCCCATCTGTAAGAGAGAAAAAAAGCGACCAGCGCCATTTTTCTACCGGAGGTGTCCCTCCCTGCTCTAGATGGGGGTGTAGACAGACTTTACACCAAAAGCTTTTCCTTCCTGGTCGGACTTAGTCTGTCCCTTACCGACGCAGGTGCTGTCCTCGACCCTCCCAGTTCTCCCACCGAGATGGGGTGGGGATGTGCCAGGGGTAGACCTGATAGCATCTCTACCTGATGTCCAGCTCTTCACCATTAACCTTGCTTGCCTCTGAAGTCACCCGGGGTCCAATCAGATTAACCTTCTGGAATGCCTCCCAAGCTAAGACCACTGGGGAAAACATTCATCACCTGAGTGCCTGTGCATGACCCTGAGTATATTCCTGACCACAATAAGACTGATACAAACATAAAGCTGGGATGTTACTGGGGCTAGAGCTCCATCTAGCTTCTGAACTTTCAATTCCTAGCGAGGCTAGGCACTTTCTTGACTACCAATCCAAGTTTGGGACCTAAGCCACAGTACAGTAACAGTATAGATCACAAGTCCCTTGAAAGTCTATGACCCAATAGATTAGGTTAGAATTTCTAATTCCCAAGGAGTTATGAAATGGTCAAAGAGACCGAAAAGTTTGACCGAGAAAGGAGAGTTCGGTCCACATGCTTTGCCCATTTCTGGTCGGTTCCCAAAGGAGACATTGGGTGCCTCTTGGCATTGGCAGGTTGGTATAAACCCCCGACAGGTTTCTGCCATAAGCTGTATGAGATCACCGTGGAACCGCAGAGCAAGGCTCCTCACTTGCTTCGCACAGGGCATGTCATTCATTCACAGGAGCACACCATAGAGTTAGTAAAGCACAGCAGAAAATGTGTTCGCTAAGAGAACAAAGAACTAGAGCTCCAAGCATCCTTACCTTGTCCTGAAGGATTGTGGACAAGCCCCCAAGATGAAAGGTTGTTGTTGAATCACAACACCAGGATTCTTGGCCCCCGGAGGAGAAGAATTCAATCTGGGACCGGAGATGAGGCTTGATCGCTCAGAGCTTTTGTGTAATAAAGTTTTATTAAAGTATAAAGGAGATAGAGAAAGCTTCTGACATAGGCATCAGAAGGGGGCAGAAAGAGTACCCCCCTGCTAGTCTTCAGCTGGATGTTATATAGTCACCAGCAGTTTGTTAATGAAAGAAAGGAATTTCTCAAAACTTAGAATGGCACCAGGCCCCTCACCCATAAGATGTATTTTGGGATAATCTTGGCACCAAATGGTTTATCTTGGGCCATAAAATGATTAACTTGAATCTTGAAGAAGGGCAGATCACCATACAAATAGTTTCATTTACATAGATTAGAGGAACAATATTGGAGTATAACATACTGGTTTATCAAGTAGGTTCTGAGCCCAAAAGGCAGAACTGACATGAAGACAGAGTTTGGGATAAATGCATAGTATATTAGCATAGCTTAAGATAAACATTTCCATAAGAAAAAGGCATTGGTTATCTCTAGGCTTGAGAATAGTTAACTTCAGGTGAAATCAGGTGTCATGGCAACACAGAATTTTAAGAGAAACCTCCTTTTAAACTTGTGTAGAGAAGGAAAAAATATCGCTAGTTTGTTTCCTCCTGCCACTTAAGAGAGATAAAGCCTTACACTTGTAGGCTATTTCCTCCTTTTGGAGACCCCTGGCCTTCCTTCCTGTTACCCTCTCAGTAGCAATACTCATTTCAGATAAAATAGACTAAAACGAAGACTGTGAAAAGAGGCGAAGAATGATCAAAATATCAATCCAAGAATAAGATACAACAATTACAAATATAAATGCACTTAACATAGGAGCACCACAATATGTAAGACAAATGCTTACAAGTATGAAAGGGGAAATTAACAATAACACAATAATACTGAGAGACTTTAATTCCCCACTCACACCTATGGCTAGATCAACTAAACAGAAAATTAACAAGGAAATACAAACTTTAAATGTACAATAGACCTGTTAGTCCTAATTGATATCTATAGGACATTTCACCCCCAAACAATGAATTTCACCTTTTTCTCAAGTGCTTATGAAACCTTCTCTAAGATAGATCATATCTTGGACCATAAATCTAGCCTTGGTAAATTAAAAAACAAAAACAAATACAAAACTGAAATTATTCCAAGCATCTTTTCTGACCACAATGCAGTAAGATTAGATCTCAACTACTGGAGGAAAACTATTAAAATTCCAAAATATGGAAGCTGAACAATATGCTGATGAATAACCAACAAATCACAGAAGAAATCAAAATATGCATAGAAATGAAAGAAAATGAAAACAAAACAAGCCAAAACGTGTGGCACACTGAAAAGCAGTGCTAAGGGGATGGTTCATAGGAATACAGGCATACCTCAAGAAACAAGAAAAACGTCAAATAAACACCTAATTCTACACCTAAAACAACTAGAAAAGGAACAAATGAAGAACCCCGGTGTTAGCAGAAGGAAAGAAATCTTCAAAATTCAGGCAGAAATAAATGCAAAAGAAACAAAGAGACCATAGCAAAAATCCACAAAGGCAAAAGCTGGTTCTTTGACAGGATAAATAAAATTGACAAACCATTAGCCAGACTCATCAAGAAACAAAGAGAGAAAAATCAAATCAATAAAATTAGAAATGAAAATGGAGAGATCACAACAGACAACACAGAAATGCAAAGGATCATAAGAGACTACTCTCAGCAATTATATGCCAATAAAATGGACAACTTGGAAGAGATGGACAAATTCTTAGAAAAGTAAAACTTTCCAAAACTGAACCAGGAATAAATAGAAAAGCTTAACAGATCCATCACAAGCATGGAAATTGAAACTAATCAGAAATCTCCCAGCAAACAAAAGCTCAGGAGCAGACGGCTTCATAGCTGAATTCTACCAAAAATTTAGAGAAGAGCTAACATCTATCCTACTCAAACTCTTCCAGAAAATTGCAGAGGAAGGCACCCTTACAAACGCATTTTAGGAGGCCACCATCACCGTAATAGCAACACCTGACAAAGATGCCACAAAAAAAGAAAACTACAGGCCAATATCACTGATGAACATAGAGGCAAAAATCCTTAACAAAATTCTAATAATCAGAATCCAACAACACATTAAAAAGATCATACATCATGACCAAGTGGGTTTTATCCAAAGGATGCAAGGATTCTTCATAACTGCAAATCAATCAATGTAATACACCACATTAACAAATTGAAAAATAAAAGCCATATGATTATCTCTATAGATGCAGAAAAAGCCTTTGACAAAATTCAACATCCATTTATGATAAAAACTCTCAAAAAGGCAGAAATAAAAGAAACATACCTCAACAAAATCAAAGCTATATATGACAAACCCACAGCAAACATTATCCTCAATGGTGAAAATTAAAAGCATTTCCCTTAAAGTCAGGAACAAGACAAGGGTGCTCACTCTCACCACTATTATTCAACATAGTTTTGGAAGTATCGGCCACAACAATCAGAACAGAGAAAGAAATAAAAGGAATCTAAACTGGAAAAGAAGAAATAAAGCTCTTACTTTTTGCAGATGGCATGATCCTATATAGAAAACACTAAAGACTCTACCAGAAAATTACTAGAGCTAATCAATGAATATGGTAAAGTTGCAGGATATAACATCAACACACAGAAACCACTTGCATTCCTATACACTAATAATGAGAAAATAGAAAGAGAAATTAAGGGGAAAATTCCATTCACCATTACAACGAAAGATTAAAATACTTAAGACTATATCTACCTAAAGAAACTAAAGACTTATATATAGAAAACTTTAAAACACTGGTGAAAGAAATCAAAGAGGACACTAATAGATGGAGAAATATACTGTGCTCATGGATCAGAAGAATCAATGTAGTGAAAATGAGTACACTACCCAAAGCAATCTATAGATTCGATGCAGTCCCTATCAAGCTACCATCGGTATTTTTCGCAGAACTAGAACAAATAATTTCACAATTTGTAAGGAAATACAAAAAAACTCAAATAGCCAAAGCAATCTTGAGAAAGAAGAATGGAACTGGAGGAATCAATCTGACTTCAGGCTCTACTACAAAGCCACAGTCATCAAGACAGTATGGTACTGGCACAAAGACAGAAACATGGAACAAAATAGAAAGCCCAGAGATAAATCCACACACCTATGGACACCTTATCTTTGACAAAGGAGGCAAGAATGTACAATGGAGAAAAGACACTCGCTTTACAAGTGGTGCTGGAAAACTGGTCAACCACTTGTAAAAGAATGAAACTAAAACATTTTCTAACACCATACACAAAAATAAACTCAAAATGGATTAAAGATCTAAACATACAACCAGAAACTATAAAACTCCTAGAGGAGAACCTATGCAAAACTCTCTCCGACATAAATCACAGCAAGATCCTCTATGACCCACCTCCCAGAATATTGAAAATAAAAGTAAAAGGAAAACAAATGGGACCTAATTAAACTGAAAGCTTCTGCACAACAAAAGAAACTATCAGCAAGGTGAAAAGACAGCCTTCAGAATGGGAGAAATAATAACAAATGAAGCAACTGATAAAGAATTAATCTCAAAAACATACAAGCAACTCCTGCAGCTCAATTCCAGAAAAATAAATGGCCCAATCGGGGAAAAAAGAAAAGGTCAAAGAACTAAACAGACATTTATCAAAAGAAGACATAAAGATGGCTAACAAACAGATGAAAAGATGCTCAACATCTCTCAATATCAGGGAAATGCAAATCAAAATTACAATGAGGTACAATTTCACACCAGTCAGAATGGCTGTCCAAAAGTCTACAAGCAATAAATGCTGGAGAGGGTGTGGAGAAAAGGGAACCCTCTTACACTGTTGGTGGGAATGCAAACTAGTACAGCCACTATGGAAAACAGTGTGGAGATTCCTTAAAAAACTGGAACTAGAACTGCCTTATGACCCAGCAATCCCACTACTAGGCATACACACTGAGGAAACCAGAATTGAAAGAGACACGTGTACCCCAATGTTCATCACAGCACTGTTTATAATATCCAGGACATGGAAGCAACTTAGATCTCCATCAGCAGATGAATGGATAAAAAAGCTATAGTACATATATACAATGGAGTACTACTCCGCCATTAAAAAGAATACATTTAAATCAGTTCTAATGAGGTGGATGAAACTGGAGCCTATTATACAGAGTGAAGTAAGCCAGAAAGAAAGACACCAATACAGTATACTAACACATATATATGGAATTTAAAAATATATTAATGATAACCGTGTATGCGAGACAGCAAAAGAGACACAGATGTATAGAACAGTATTTTGCACTCTGTGGGAGAGGGAGAGGGTGGGGTGATTTGAGAGAATGGCAGTCAAACATGTATATTATCATATGTGAAACAAATCACCAGTCCATGTTCAGTGCATGATACAGGATGGTAGTTGCTGCTGCACTGGGATGACCCAGAGGGATAGTATAGGGAGGGAGGTGGGAGGGGTGTTCAGGATGAGGAACACGTGTACACCCGTGGGGGATTCATGTCAATGCATGGCAAAACCAATACAATATTGTAAAGTAATTAGCTTGCAATTAAAATAAATAAATTTATATTTTTAAAAATGAATAATTTCCATGCTGGTGGGTGGGGATAAAAGTAGACTTGGTGCAATTTGAGACTCAAGGATTGTTCCCTATAATTCAGACCAGTACTATCAACTCTCTGCTGAAAACTGGAAAGGTATCTCCTGTACCTTCCTACAGTTCTCTGTATGTAGCTCTCTCTTGTGAACTCTAACTATATAGAGTCATAAATCTCTCTTCTTTGGGAGACTGTTTGTCTCTGCCTAGGTACACTTTCCATGTATGTGTTGAAAACTATTTCTAAAGTTGGGCCAACTGTAGCTCTCCTTGCTCGCTGTCTCAGAAACCCATTCTATGCTGCCAGATGTTTGATGTAAAACAATGCTCTTTCATCTGTCTTTTCTACTTTGGAATTATTTGAGACAGGAGGATAAATGTGTCTTTTGCTCCTCTATGTCTACCAAAATGGAAGTCTCCCTGCAATCAGAACTCACTGAATGCCTTGTGAATGCTAGGCACTGACCTCTGTGCATGGGTACAAACTTGATTGGGGATATGCGTTGGGACCTTAGAGAGCCCCAGTCTTGTTGGAGAAACATGCCAATTACAAATAGCATTTGCTATGTGGTATGTTCAGTTCAGTTCAGTTGCTCAGTCATGTCTGACTCTTTGCAACCCCATGGACTGCAACATGCTAGGGCTTGCTATTATTCACCAACTCCTGGAGCTTGGGCAAACTCATGTCCATGGAGTTGGTGATTCCATTCAACCATCTCATCCTCTGTCATCCTCTTATCCTGCCTTCAATCTTTTCCAGTAACAGGGTCTTTTTTATGAGTCAGTTCTTCACATTAGTTGGCCAAAGTATTGGAGGTTCAATCTCAGCATCTGTCCTTCCAATGAATATTCAGGATTGATTTCCTTTAGGATAACTTGGTAGATCTTCTTGCAGTCCAAGGGACTCTGAAGAGTCTTGTCCAACACCACAGTTCAGAACCATCAATTCTTCATTGCTCACCATTCTTTATGGTGCAACTGTCACATCCATACATGACAACTGGAAAAATCATAACTTTGATTATACTGAACTTTTTCATCAAAGTAATGTCTCTACTTAAAAAAAAATTGCATAGATTTGTCACAGTTTTTCTTCAAATGAGCAAGCATCTTTTAATTTCATGCCTGCAGTCATCATCTGCAGTGATTTTGGAGGCCCCAAAAATAAAGTCTCTCACTGTTTCCATTGTTTCCCCATCTATTTGCCATGAAGTAATGGGACCAAATGCCATGATTTTCATTTTCTGAATGTGAAGTTTAAACCAGATGTTTCACACTCTTCTTTCACTTTCATCAAGAGGCTCTTTAGTTCCTCTTCAATTTCTGCTGTGAGGGTGGTGTCTTCTGCATATCTGAGGCTATTGATATTTCTCCCAGAAAACTGGATTCCAGCTTTTGCTTCATCCAGTTGGGCATTTCACATGGTGTACTCTGCATATAAGTTAAATAAGCAAGGTGACAATATAAACTCTTTATCTACTGCTTTCCCAATTTGGAACCAGTCTGTATTTCCATATTCAGTTCTAACTGTTGGTTCTTGACCTGCAGACAGATTTCTCAGAAGGCAAGTAAGATAGTTTGGTATTCCCATCTCTGTAAGTTTTCCACAGTTTGTTGTGGTCCACTCAAAGTCTTTTACATGGTTAATAAAGCAAAAGTAGGTGTTTTTCTAGAATCCTCTTGCTTTTCTATCATCCAGCAAATGTTGCAATTTGATCTCTGGTTCCTCTGCCTTTTCTAAATCCAGCTTGAACATATGGAATTTCACAGTTCATGTACTGTTGAAGATTTGCTTGGGTAAGTTACTTAGGTAGCATGTGAAATGAGTGGAACTGTGTGGTGGCTGAACATTTTTTGAAAACCCTTTTTTGGGGATTGTAAGGAAAATGACCTTTCCAGTCCTGTGGCGACTGCTGAGTTTTCCACATTTGCTGGCATATTGAGTGTAACACTTTCACAGGATCAACTTTAGGGATCCGATATAGCTCGACTGCAATGCCATCACCTCCACTAGCTTTGCTCTTAGTGATGCTTTTGAAGATCCATTTGACTTCACATTTCAGGATGGTCTAGCTCTAGGTGAGTGATCACATTATCACGGTTATCTGGATCATTAATATCTTTTTTGTGCAGTTCTTCTATGTGTTCTTTCAACCTCTTCTTAATATATTTTGCTTCTGTTAGGCCCATCCTATGTCTCTCTTTTTTTGTGCCCATCTTTGCCTCCCTATCTCTATTTTTTTTTTAAGAGATCTGTGGTTTTTACCATTCTAATGTTTTCCTTTATTTCTTTGCACTGATCACGTAGGAAGGCTTTTTTTTTTTTTTTTTAACTCTCTTCTTGCTATTATTTGGAACTCTGCATTCAGAAGGGTATGTCTTTCTTTTCAACTTTGTCTTTTGCTTCTATTCTTTTCTAAGTTATTTGTAAGGCCTCCTCAGGCAACAGTTTTGCCTTTTTGCATTACTTTTTGTTTGGGATGATCTTGATGTGGTATGTACAGATCAAAAAGCAAAGATCATGGCATCCAGTTCCATCACTTCATGGCAAATACCTGGAAAAACAATGAAAACAGTGACAGACTTTATTTTCCTGGGCTTCAAATTCACTGTAGATAGCGACCGCAGCTGTGGAAAAAAAAAAAAGTCACCAGCTCCTTGGAAGAAAAGCCATGAAAAACCCGACAGCATACTAAAAAGGGAAGACATTGCTTTACCAGCAAAGCTCTGTATAGTCAAAGCTATGGTTTTACCACAAATCGTGAGGGGATGTGAGAGTTGTTCCAAAACAAAGCTGAGTACCAAAGAATAGATGCTTTTAAACTGTGGTGTTGGACAAGACCCTTGAGAGTCCCTTGGACTGCAAAGAGATCCAACCAGTCCATGCTAAAGGAAATAAGTCCTGACTATTCATTGGAAGGCCCGATGTTGAAGCTGAACCTCCAATATTTTAGCCACCTGATGGGGAGAACTGACTCATTAGAAAAGACCCTGATACAGGGAAAGATTAAAGGCAGAAGGCAAAGAGGAATACAGAAGATGAAATTATTGGGTGGCATCATCGAATTGATGAACATAATTTGAGCAAGCTCCGGGAGTTGGTGATGGACAGGGAACCCTGGCATGGTGAACCCCATGATATAGCAAAGAGCGGGACATGACTGAGAGACTGAACTGAACTGGTGTACAGAGGATATCAGGGAGCAGGCAGAAGTCTTTGGGGTCCAGTCAAGCCTGTGGCCATGGTGGGAGTGGTGAAAGATTTAGGTAGAAGAGGAGGCTTCCCATCCTGTGGTGCCGGTCCTTGAATCCAAGGTAAGGAGCACAAGATTTTGAATGTGTTATCAAATATTGTTTTCTAGAAAAACAAAACAAAACAAAAAAACTCTTTTCTGCAGGAGTGAGAACTTTGTCTGAGTCTGTTCTCTAGATTTTACTGAGGGATGTGGAAGGGATCTGGAGTGGGCTGAGTCTGCAAAAATTAGGTGACCAACTGCTGGAGGGCCAGGCTTATGGTAGACATTCTGCACTAGATGGAAAACAAATCCAGAGAAAAAGTGTCCCTTCTGGAGTGTACATGTAAATGTATTACATTTTTTCATCAGATCACTTCAATGGTGTTTTGGAACAAGCAAATATGCATGATGGGTGATTTGCTTTTGTCAATTCCTGTGGGTAGTTAGATGACTAAATGTTTGGTTACTTCATTGCATGGTTGGAATTATGCTTGGGAAAGAAAACTAGATGAAATCCACACATATTTCATCATTAAACAGCAAGCAAAGGAAGGTTACTAAAGCAAATATAAGTAATTTAAACATGAGAGGCCAAAAGGGGAAGATTCATTTAACAGGCTGAGATTGGACTATACAGGTTGCCATAGTTGTTGCTATGACAGGTAGCCATAACAGCTACTTGTTGCTATGCTGGAGATGTGGGAAACTGACCAGAGACCAAGAGCTTTTACGACATTTCTTGTAGTGTGATTTCAGGGGAGAAGTAGTTGAAAAGGAAAGGTTGACTTGTAAGGCTGAGGAAGGGAGTAATCTGAGACAGTAATCATTAGTTCTTCTGTCAGCCCAGAAAACAGAAACATTGACTCAGTCAGAGTTCTGGGTGAGGGTTCAGAAATAGATGTCTGAACATCTATTGGCTTGAATCAATATTTAGCCTTGGGGATGGCAGCCATAACCTCTAAACAGAAGACTTCCTTCTCCCAGGTAGCAGAATAATTCATATTTGCTCCAGACTCAGGAACACAGAAAGCCCTCTCAGGGCCACTTGCTCTTTGCAGGCACACATGCAATCTAGAAGGTGGAATTATCATCATGGTGCCCATTTTCCAGATGTGAAAACTGAAATCAAGTGACTTGATCAAGCTCACACAGCTAAACATGTGAAAAGCTAAGCACAAACCCAGGGTAACAGGCCTCAAATCGTATGTTTTTGCTCCACACCCACTGGGAGTGGTGGGTCATGATCTGGAAGAAATGCTTAGGCAGAAGCAAGCAGTATACAGGCTTAAATTGAAAGAACTAAGGAAAACCAGTAGAACCAGCTATGACCCAAATCAAATCCCTTATGATTGTATAGTGGAAATGAAAAATAGATTCAAGGGATTAGGTCTGGAAGCCTGAAGAACTATGGATGGAGGTTTGTAACAATGTACAGGAGGTGGTCACCAAAACCATCCCCAAGAGAAACGAATGTGAGAAGGCAAAGTGGTTGCCTGAGGAGGCCTTTAAAACAGCTGAGAAAATAAGAGAAGTGAAAGGCAAAGGAGAAAGGTAAATGTATACTAAATGGAATACAGACTTCCAGAGAATAGCAAGGAGAGAGAAGAAAGTCTTCATAAGTGAACCCTGCAAGAATTAGAGGAAAATAATAGAATTGTAAAGAGTATAGATCGCTTCAGGAAAATTGGAGCTACCAGAGGAACATTTCAGGCAAGAATGGGCACAATAAAGAACAGAAAAATCAAAGACCAACCAAATAGTTGAGATTAAAAAGAGGTGGCAAGAATGCACAGAAGAACTGTACAAAAACCGTCATAATGACCAGGATAGGGATGATGCTTGGGTCACTCATGTAAAGCTTGATATACTGGAGTATGAAGTCAAGTGGGCCTTAGGAAACAACACTACAAACAATGATAGGAGAGGTGATGGAATTCCAGCTGAGCTATTTAAAAATCCTAAAGAATGAGGCTATAAAAGTGCCACATGCAATATGTCAGCAAAATGTGGAAAATGCAGCTGTGGCCACGGTGCTGGAAAAGGCCAATTTTCATTCCAATCCAAAAGAAAGGCAGTTCCAAAGAATGTTCAACCTAACATACAATTGTGCTCATCTCACTTGCTAGCAAGGTAATGCTCAAAATCCTTCAAGCTAATTGTTAACACTACATGAACTGAGAACTTCCAGATGTACAAACTGGTTTGAGCAACCAGATATCAAATTGCTAACATCCATTGGATAATAGAGAAACCAAGGGAATTCCAGAAAACATTTCCATCTGCTTCACTGACTATGCTAAAATCTTTCACTGTGTGGACCACAACAAACTGGAAAATTCTTAAGGAAATGGGAGTACCAGATCACCTTACCTGTCTCCTGAAAAGTCTGTATGTAGATCAAAAATCGACAGTTAGAATCAGACACAGAACTGAAAGATTTAAAACTGGGAAAGAAGCATGAAAAGGTGTACATTCTCACTCTAGTTATTTAATTTCTATACAGGTTACATCATTCGATGTGCTGGACTGCATAAACCCCAAGCTGGAATAAAGATTGCTGGGAGAAATATCAACATCCACAGATATGAAGATGACACTGCCCTAATGGCAGAAAGCAAAGAAATAAGAGCCTCTTGGTGAGGAGAGGAGAGGCAAAAACTAGCTGAAAACTTAACATTCAAAAAACTATTCACAAAAATATACTCAACATTCATGGCATCCAGTCCCACCACATCATGGCATATAGACGAGGGAAAAGTGGAAACAGTGGCAGATTTTATTTTCTTGGGCTCCAAAACCACTACAGACCTTGACTGCAGCCACAAAATTAAAAGACACTTGCTCCTTGGAAGGAAGAAAGGCTATGAAAAACTTGCACTGTGTGTTAAAAAGCAAAGACTCACTTTGCTACAGAGATCTGTAGTGTCAAAGCTATGATTTATCCAGTAATCATGTACAGATGTGCTATCTGGACCGTATGAAACGGTGAATGCCAAAGAATTGAACTTTTGAACTGTGGTGCTTGAAAAGATTCTTGAGAGTCCCTTATACAACAAGGAGATCAAACCAGTCAATCTGAAAGGAAATCAACATGTGACCCCTGCTGACTCAGCTGAGGCATCTACTGAGGGCCTCCAGGTGGAAAGAATGGATGTTTCCACTGCAAAAGTGCCTAACCATGGCAGCTCCAAGCAAATAGTTTGTAGCTCCACCCCTGGAGGAAGCTCGGAAAGGCTGAAGTCAATGTGTACACTGGGTCCCCCGATACATGAGTTGCATTCTCTCCAGCAGCACTGGAGGCAAGGAAGGGGCATTGTGTGACCTGGAGGAGGGGGATGGCTCAGGGATCCACTGGGGCCACCACTTACCAAGTGGGATAAGTAAAGGACAGGGCAGGTATATGTGGCCGAGACCTGGTGACTGGGGTGTGGGAACAAGTGGAAACCAGCTCTGCATGAAGTACCTTACCCAAAATCCCCTGGAGGAGAAGCCCAGTGATAAGATCATCTGAGATGGGACAAAGAGAGTCTATTTCATTACCCCTTATAATTCCTCTGAATGAGGAGGTGGTGGAGTTGGTGGGTCATCACAATATCTTCCCTGGCCTAGACCATCTGCCAGTCGCTATCCTTGGGGCTGCCTCTCCCCAGCTTCAGTCATGTATTTCTGGAGGAAATTGACAGTCATGTGTGCTGCTGGGTCAGGGCCAAAGACCACGGAAAGCCAGTCATATGACCACATGTCCCTGCCAGGATGGCTGATCTAGGGCAGTACATGTAATCTGAGGTGGGTCACTCAGAGAACACCCTTGAACTCTGATGTCTGCAATCTTCTTTCCTTACTAGGTGATGCCTTTGGGATATAAAACCCTAAGGCAGGTAGCTTGACTCCCTTACTAGGTGTAGAAGCTTTAAGGAAGAAAGTTGCCAGGCTAAGACCATCAAAGTAGACTGAAGGGAAATAGTGAAGGTGAGAGAGAATTGATGACTTCTGATTTCTTGGATCCAGTCACTGAGATCTTTGTATTTGCTCTGATTTTTGTATCCTGGATTCCCAGAATCATTTCAATGAGTCTCCATTTTCCTTGAAGCCAGTTGGAGTAGGGCTCCTCTCAATTTTGATTCAGACTTGGTTCTAGAAATTTCACTCTCAGACTCAAACAGAGGCAACCATTTGTTTCAGCACCATTAAGAGTGAAACCTTTTATTCTTTACTGAGAATAGGGTGTGCAGACCACCAATTACAGTTCACAAGCATCCTGGGAAGTAGAGCTCAACGTGTGAGTGAGTGTGTTAGGAACGGCCTTACTGATTCCTGAACCACTCCAAGCATTACACTGCCCGTGCCAGGCCAATCCTGTCATTTCCTCGATCAAAGACGGAGAAATACACCCTCAGAAAGACGTCACCCAGGTACCAGGTCTCTGTAGATGAACTCAATTGGTGCTCTTCAAAGGTGAAATAGCAGTAGCCTGTAGAATCCTAGGGGAGTCAGAGACACACACCAGTCAGCATGAGCCCTTACAGGTGACTTCCTGCAATATCCAGACCCAGCACAATTCTTTGCTTTATTTCCCTCTTTTGGTATCAAGGGGTTTTCTCAGCAGCAGGGGATGTGAGAGTTCATCCAAAACCAAAGAGGGCCAAGACATGAGGTTGCCATGAGGAAAGGTGTGGTGAGTGGAGGACTGGGAGTTGGGGAAACAGAGGAATGAAAAACAACAAAGTCCTACTGTATAGCATAAGGAACTGTATTCAATATTCAGTGATAAACCACATGAAAACGAATAAGAAAAATATATATTTTTTATATGTATAACTGAGTCACATTGTTGTGCAGAAGAACTTAATGGAACACTGAAAATTAGCCACACTTCAATATAACTTTTTAGAAAAGAATAAGTGTGTCCATAGTTCCTGTCACTCCCTGTTTCTTTACTTTTGACACCTGCTGCTTGTTTTCTCTGCAAAGAATGCTGGTTCTCCTCCTGCATCCCCACAATCCATACTTTATTTAAAAACTTTTTTTTTTTTTTTTAGTATAGCTGATTAACAATATTCTGAGTTTCAGTTGGATAGTAAAGGGACTCAGCCGTATGTATCCTGGTATCCTGGTCCCAAGGACACCCCTCCCATCCAGGCCGTCATATAACTGAGCAGAGTTCCCTGTGCTACAAAGTAACTGGTTGTTGGTTATCCATCTTAAATAGAGCAGCACCCACAACACGTTCTTGAAGACTTAACTCAGGAATCTGAGAAGCCTCCTTCGGCCCAAACTCACCCTCTTTGGCCATTCCAGGCTTGGTTGAGTAACGTACTCTGGTTCCCCATCCCCATCGGTCAGTCCGTAGCCCTCATCACCCCTCGTAAGTCCCCAGAACCCCAGTGCAGAGCACCTTGAGATGCCATTTGCGTGGAACCCCATGCAGTTTTGCCTAGAACCAAGCAACCCTCCATATGGCTCAATGAGTTTGTGGTTTTAGAATTCCTGAAATTCCCTCTCTTTCTCAAAGCCTTCTTTGAGCCCATCAGCCTTCTCTGAACTCTCGAAGGGAGCTGACATGAAGTCTCCACCCTTGCCAGGGCTGAGCAGTCACTGTGGACCCTTTATTCACCTTAGTATCCAACCTCCCCACAGAGGAGTCAGGTACCTCAACTCACAAAGGAGGCACCTGGCCGTAGCAAGGGGAAAATGCAGCTAAGAACTAGGGTGACCATGTAATTTATCATCCAAACCAGGAAAACTTTGAGAAGGGAATAGAGACTGTTAACTTATGCGGGAACATCACACTGGGGCTGTCCCCGCGATTCTCCTTGTAACATGGCCTATTTCAGGGACTGCTAGTGCTGACTTTCATGCTCATGCACCTAAGGGTTCAGATTGAATTGAAGCTCTTTGAGGACTGAGGACCTTAGTGTTCCCCTCTCCCTGACCCCCACCATGCTATATGGTGTGGTATCTCCACACTTATTTCAGGAAGATCAGTGTCCCACACAGCCCTTTACTTTCAAGTGATTACTTTTGTGGGAGTCACTGGCCCAGCCACAGGGCTCAACAGCATCTCCAATGGTGTGACATGGCCTCTTAAGGGTGCCCTCCTCCCAGCAGCAGCCCAAGGGTTTCTTTAAGCTCCAGTTTGAGAACCAACCCTCAGTATTGTCCCCTCACCTTGGTGATGTAGGCTCGAGCTGGCACTGGGTAGTTGATGCTGTTGATGGTGAAGATAATAGGGGGCAGGGTATTGACCGCAGAACATGAAACATAGTACTGTTAGAGAGAGAGGGAGAGAGGTTGGCCCTGGAGATCCTTGTGTGTGGAGACTGGGAGTGACCCTGGGGCATGACCCTTCACCTTGGAACCCCATGGTATGGCGCCTATGAGATTCCGTATGTTATTGACCAGTCCTCTTGGGCCTATGATATGTGATGTCCCAGTGTCCACAAAGGCCTCGCAGCCGTGAGAACAAGCAATAACCTCTCTTTTCATGGAGATGCTGAAAGACAATGGAAGAAAGCTGGCATCAAGGTCACTTTGAGTCTCCTCAGTGTTACCCCCTTTCTGACTGTCTCATAAACAGCCCTTCGTCTCTTGCCCTCTTTTCCTTTGCTCTCGACACAGCACCTTTCCTGACATCCTCTAATGCAGTATTTGAATACACCAGGATCTTTTGTACCTTAACACAAGCTGGTCTTCCTTCCTAGAAGACTCCACTCCCCTTTGACTAGCAAGTTTCTTCTCATCTTCCAGATTCCACCTTAATTGTATTGTTTTCATGAATTCTTTCCCCCAGTGTTTATCAGCCTCCTATCTTGGTGTCTCTCTGTAGACCCTTCCTCATGTCTGCTGCTACTGCTGCTGCTGCTAAGTCACTTCAGTCATGTCCAGCTCTGTGGGACCTCATAGAGGGCAACCACCAGGCTCCACAGTCCCTGGGACTTTCCAGGCAAAGTACTGGAATGGGTGGCCATTGCATTATCCTCCTCGTATCTAGCATATACCGAAGTCACAATTCATTATGTGGATGAGTCACTTCATGTACATCTGCTTTCTCAGATGTGAGGGCGAGTTTTATTCTCCTTGCCTCCCTAAAGTGTCTGTTCAATGAGAGAATGAAGACTGAGAAAATAATAAGAAACATCCAGAGAGCTGTATCTGATGGGGAACAAATAACAGGTCTCAAACAGAGTGAAGATGGAGATTCACAGGGGCAGCAGATTCTCATAGTAGGAGGAGAGAAGGGCTCCTCTGGGAGAGGGTGTCTCCCAGCACTGCTCCTACAACCAGCTCAGACGCTGAGACCCTGGCCAGGAGATACATGACTAGCCCACAGAAACTCCAAAGGACGGGTCAGCTTTTGTCTGAGGGTATCACACAGAATCCTATCAATTATGCCTCTTGTCCTCAGGTCACTCCTGGATCCCACCTTCCTGATTCTCTATTATAGCCCCTGTCCCACTGTGTGCCCAACAACATGGGGTGTCATTTTTATTAGTTGCTTTCACATCTTCAGACTGCAGCCATCATCTCTCCACTGTTGCTTAGCTGCTCCCTAATAAGACCAGTTTTCCCCATTTTCTCAGGACCGTCCCAGTTTTTAAAATGACATTTATTTGTACCGAGAACTTCCTATGTCCTAGGTAGCCCTGGACAGTCGGTCATCTTATCATACCTCTGTTCAGGCTGGAGAAATTCTCCCATATCCTCTGTTTACCACACTGTAGAGTCCTCTAACCATGCTCCCCACCTCAAAGGGCAGTGGATGCAGGGCTCTCCCATCTGCACAGACCTCTCTGGTCCCTTTTAGAACCCTGGTCAGAGCCTTGCTCAGAAGGCCTGGGGATTATGAACCCATAGGTTGTTTCTGTATCTATGTGTCTGTGTGTTTGTTTGTATGTGTGTTTGTATGTGTCTCTGTGTGTGCTTGTGTGTCTCTGACTAGCTATGCATGTTTATATGTGTCTCTGTGTAGGTTTATATGTGTGTGCTTGTGGGTTTCCATGTGTCTGTGTGTCTGTCTCTGTCGTTGAAGATGGTGTATATGTCTGTGTGACTGTGTGTCTGAGAATGCATTTGTGTGTGTCAGCCTGTGTCCATGTACAGTAGTGGGAACTTCACTTCAGCTGACCCTCAGAGAGAGAGGCTTACCGGTTCATGTGTACACACCAGTCATCTGCTTGGATCAATGGTACCCAGTTGAGCTCTCCCTCGTAGTAGCAGTGGTCCACCCCACCAAACATCACCACACTGCCCTCCTGCTTGTCTCTGTAGAGAAACAGAGTGGGGGATCGTTGGAGGACATAAACAACAGCAATGTCTGAGAGCTGTGCTGGTCTACCCATCAAGGCCCTAATAAAGTCCCCATGTACAGATGCAGAAATTTAGTCTAAGAGAGATTCAGATCCAGACTGTGGTCTGTTACTGGCTAGTGAGTGGAACAGAGGTCAGAAGCACTTGCTGGGCTCCGCTCACTATGTCTTCTGAAGACCTCCTGGACCTCCAGCGACCTCAGTGCTCAGACATCCTCAGAGGACACAGTGATGAAGCGTTTTGGCTTTCCCCTTGTCCACCTTGTCATTTTTTCGGGAAAATGAAGGCCTGGAACTTCTAAGGATGTGAGTTCAGATCACCCAGTGTTGGCTCCACTGGCCTATGACCTCTACTGTCCAAAGGGCAACACACTCAGAAGGGACTCCACCTCTGTTCTCTCTGTCTTGAAATGCCTAATATTTCTTGAATAAGGGGTTCCACACTTTTGTGTCCCACACTTTCATTTCTCACTGGCTCCTACAAATTGGCTAGCTGGTCCCGGGTTCCCAGTGAAATGCTAATGAGGAAGGAAAGATATCCACCATCCTTCTTCTTCCTTCCTGATCAAATTCATAAGCAAATCCTAATACCTTTTCTTTCAACTTGTTTTCTGTTGCCTTCCATTAGCCTTCCACCTCACTCACCCCCTAGACCATGTTACTGGTCTTGAGCCCAGGAGTAGAGTTGGATTCCAATAAAATTTTATTTATAAAAGCCAGGGGTGAAGCCAGTTGGGCCCTGGGGCCATAGTTATCCTGGGTTAGATTACCCCTCAGGGTACTTCTTTATCAACTATTCTATAATTTTCTTGCACCTGAAAGCATCTTACATCTAATTTGGACAAAGAGATTGTCCACCTCAGACTTACTTGCTCAAGTAGAAGGCAAAAACTGGCTCAGAAATGGCACCTTGACTCTTCAGCTTGTCAAAAATGGGGATGGCTCCAGAGAAGGATATGTTGGGGTAGCTCAAGCCCAAGACACCATCAAAAGCTATTTCCTTAAACTCAGATACTGCCACGTTTAGACCAAATGGCTGGTCCGTACTTACAAGGTCCCCAATCTGTGGGAGAGAAGAGTGTTGCCACTTACAGATACGTGAAGTGGGGCTAGGACTGGCCTGGGGTGCATTGCCATTAGATCCTCAGAGAAGAATTCAGGCTGGGCTCTGTCTTTGGTGGCCCACAGATAGTTAGATCATGCTGTGAGAGGAATTTGAGTTCCATTTGAGAGAACCAGTGAATTATAAAGCATCTGCCCCTCTGGAAAATACCACCTAGGTCAGTCAAATTGACCTCGTGGCTTCTGTTCATGTGGGGCAACCAAGAGTCAGGCCAGGTCCCATAGGTGCCACCTGAGGGACAAAAATATCGAGGCCAAGATAGCCTTCTCTTTGGCATCACTGTGATCTAATGACAGGCATGGACTGCATTCTCTGTAATTACCCAGGATTCTGCATCTGTCTAAGAAGACAGAAGCCAAAAACACAATCTTGTTTGCAGAGTTCTATGAAATTACTGTCGGAGAATTCACTTTTTGGAATATGTGTATATTTCTGTGAGTGTGTATGAAAGAGAAAAAAAGAGAGGGGAACTACTCAAGTATTTTGGGGGAGGCAGGCCATAGGTTTATCATACACTCAAGGGTCATCTAGAATGAGAATTCATTTATCAGGCCCCTTGACTTCTCAGGCCTCCCACTCTGGATACCTGAAGTCCTTGACTGCCTCCAGGGTCCCCAGATCAGTTTTACCCTGTCTGCAAACACTCCACAGCAACTTCAGTCCTGAAAAGCCAGCCTAACCCCACCTTTTACCACATGTGTGCCCTCAGCAAAGGCCCTTGCTGTCTGCACCTCAGTTTCCTCATATGTCTCATGAGCTAATCACAGTAACTGCTGTTAGGTTGTTTCAGGATTAAACCAGTTATCACCTGAAAGTGCCTGGAACAGTCTGTGAATATAAAAGTGGGTGCTTTTATGCCTTCTTCTCGCTCCCAGCAAAATGAACCATGAACTTATCATGGGCAGAGGAGCTGCAAGTCCACACCTCAAGCCACTCTCTGGGTTAGCTAATTTGTTTACTCGGGTGTAACCACAGGCACTGCCTCCCCTGAGACATGAACCTGTGGATAAGATGGCCAATATCTATGGGAGTTAGACTAGGAAGGGTCCTGCCAGATGGTTCTGCATCTGTTTTGCAAGCAGTGGTCACTCCATAGCCAGTCCTGCCTCAGCATTTGTTACACTGTTACCCGAACTGTGTCATGAACAACAACTCCTTCAATTCTCCCAGATCCATAGATGATCCTGAAGGTCTTATTGGTAATCCGGAAGGTGGAAGACAGATGATGTCTGAACCTAACATGTGTAGCTGCAGACACAAGAGATGAGTGTCATCAGGTGCCAAGGTTGGAAACAGGGTGGCAGGGCAGGTGAAAGACGATCCGGATAGGGGGTATGTGTACTCACAACAGATTGAGCTGTTGCACAAGACAGAGTGGACCCACAAGTCAGATGAGCCTGTGTCAAAGAGAACCTGGAATTCCTGAGGGGGTGTTCCAATGGTGATGTTACCCACATAAAACAACTACAAGGAAAAGGGGGGAGTGGGTTAGTGCAGAACTGGCTACCCTCTATTCCCAAACTGATGCCACCCTCTATTTCCAAACTGATTCCTCCCTCTGGATGTTACATATCTCTTGAGATCACTTTCTAACCACCGTGCAGCTCACAGGCTTTGGTCACAGACATATCTGCATTTGATATATTTTTCCTGTGCTATATTGTATGCAGGATATTAACTCTATGACCAGGCATTGAAGTGGTACCTTCTGCATGGAAAGCCCAGAGGCATACCAGGGGGCCTCCAAGACCACTGGAAACCCAGGGAAGCCCTGGTGCCTTCATTTGGGAAGCTCTGTAGTCTCTTCAAACCCAGCATTAGAACCTGCTTCTCCAGGAGTTCCTTCTTGATCAACCCCAGCCACTTCCTCTAAACTCAGACCACATCCAATCAACATCACACAGGTGACCCTTTCATTTGACATGTATTTACTCATTGCCTATCTCTCAGGCTGGCATGCACTTTTTTGAAGACATCTTCAACACAAAGTAAGCCCTTTTTCTAATCTAAAAACAGGAACCACAGTGATTCTTATGGCCATACTCACAATACAGTTTCAATAACTTTTTACTGCTGTCGTTCTTGCATCTGTGACAACTGATTTCCTCTACCTGGGGATTCACAATTGCTTTGCAGTTGGTTCTACCGTTTCATCAGTGATGGTTCACTCTTCACCTATAACTGAGTGGCTCACTTAGTTCAGAAGGAACAATCGCCCTCCAACTAATGACACATCTTTGACACAGAAGTGGATGTTTACCTGCCACCTGGTAATCTCTGGGCCCAATCACAAAGACCAACAGTTGAGAATGAGAGTGCCTTCTCCTCTGGGTGGGGTTCCTCTTTTCCAGTGTCTCTGCCTCCTTCAGGAACCCCAATCCTAACATCCGACCTGGCACCTCCAGAGGAGCCTTGTGCTAGGCTAGAGTACCAGTGGGCACTGTGGAGCACCATCCTCCGAAAATACTCACATCCCTGACGTTCCTCAGTGGTTGAGTAGTGAGATTTGAGCCACGAAAAGGAATCTGGGACAATCTGTAAGGATGCTCCTTCAGGAAATTGTTCAGCATGTTTTTTCCACTGGCGGTATTTCTCATGATCTTCACTCTCCTTAGAGGTATTCTTTCACCAAGCATTTGACAAAGAAATCAAAGCAGATAATCCACTTAGCTCTCAGTGTTAAGGTATATCTGTCATTGTAATAGCCCTGTGTATTTTCTAATTATTTTTATGAGGCACATTATTTTCAGAATTTTATGCATATCTGCAATCTTTGGTAAGCCAAATGACCATGTGGTATCTAAGTTTCCCGTATGATAAAATGGTGGAATGTAACAATACAAACCCTCCAAATAGAATATCTTGAGGATAAGTGAAGTGATGGATATAAAGTACCTGATAAATAGGAAGTCACAACAATGACAGCCTTTAGCATTGCTGTTGCCATCTCACACATTTCTTCTCATAGAACCTCAAGGAAGGAGGTAGAAGGGGGACTCTTATCCTCTTTTACAAGGGAGCAATTTGAAATGCAAGAGGTTTCTGAGTTGACTGTGTTCACAATGCTTGTCCAATATAAAACAGGGTAAAACTGTGTATCTTTCTCCAAGTTGAAACAGGAGAGAGAGTTGAAAGAAGAATCCAAGATATAAGGAACAATTAAGGGAATTTCAGAGGCTTAAGAAGGAAGTAAGAGTCAAATGAAAAATTAAAAGAAAACAACACAAGGAGAAATAGACTCCCAGTGACTTGCAAAGAGATGGAGAGACAAATGATAGTGATACAGAGATGCAGACATAGGCATATACACACTGAAATAGACCGGGATAAAAGAGGACATGTTGAATAAAATGTAGAAAAGTGCTATTCCACAGGGCCACATCGACATCTGCATAAACTATGCACTGAACAGTTGCAGGGAGTTGCATTTTCAATAGGTCATGACATGACTGAACCCCAAGATTTGTGCAACCCAAATCTGCACCAAGACCTTGAAATCCACTGTTGCTATAGCAACTTACTTATCAATAAGTAAGACTTGAACTGACTCTTAGGGAAATATTCTATTCCCTTCTAAACCTGATGGCTGGAAGAATAATCAGATGAAAAGAAAAATCCAAGAAAGGAATATGATGTGACTTACAGTCCCCATACTTACTTGACTATGCACTCTGAGAAGGCCACCAGCCCGAGGAGCACAAGCCACTTCATGTTTCTTTCCTGGCTCCAAATACTCAGAGAAGTTTGGGTTCTTAGCATGTAGTGGTGACCAGGAGCCCCTAGTTAAACATGCTCTGACCTACCATACTTTTCCCCTTTAGTCCACTAAAGATCTGAAAAAAAAAAAAAAAAAAGAAAGAAAGAAACCCACAAAGGTCTCGATAAAATCTTTACCTTCATCAGTGTCCTTGGCGAGGGGCCTTTGAAGCTTTTCAGAATACAGACAATTGAACTGTAATCTCTTCTTTGAAGCTTGAATGGAAAATCAAACTGATCTGCATGCACATCTAAGAAGAGGAAAAACCTTGCATGTTTGGAGAAAAAACTGCTAAGAACATCATGAAAATTGATACTAGGGGCCATGCTCGACACTTGTGGTTTCATGTCATCTTCCTAGCCACTTGATGAGATAGGCATTGCTGTCTTCATTGGAGAGGAGACTGCTAGGAGGATAAGTTGTCAAAAGGCAAACTGAAGACTTCAGGGGCAGCCAGGGACATACAACTGGCTTAGGTATTGAGTCTAATGGCAGACATCAGGGGCACCTATGATGCCAGTCTGCATCAATGATTTAGGACAAAGCAGTACTTTGATTGCATGGTTTCAGTTTTGGAAGAAATGTCATGCTTCCACAAGATAATTTATATCTCCAATAACTGTACAAGGAAGAACTGTGTGCTAGGCTCTGAGTTAAAAGCTTCAAAGTCAAAGTTGATCAAGGCAAAAGTTGTCTTTATATAAAGAGAGCTAGAAGTCTAGTTCTCACAAACTCATGGCCCCAGGAGGCAGGAGATATGATACTAGGACTAGGTGGCCATGTTGGAATCTGGGCAGCACAGGCCTTACCATTGGGAGCAGCCTTTCCTCCACTTCAGCCATGCTGGAAAGCAGGCCAGTTGGCCATGTTTTCAAGAGAATTATAATCTATTGACTTTAATGCTAGCAACTCCCCCCCCCCCCAAAAAAAAAAAAAAAAAAAAGATTTTGAACGAAATCTCCACAGCAGTGTGTTGGAATCAGCCTTCAGTCTGCAGGTTTTTGTTTCTGGCCTAGAGTTGGGAGTGCAGTGGGGACAGAGAGGAGTTGAATTCATGTTGGTTGATTTTAAAAGAGACTGAATGCATACTAAACATGCTGACACATTGGAAAAGACCCTGATATTAGGAAAGATTGAAGGTATGAGGAGAAGCGTAAGACAGAGAATGAGATGGTTGGATGGCATCACCAAGTCGATGGACATGAGCTTGAGCAAGCTCCAGGAGTTGGTGATGAATAGGTAAGCCTGGATGGTCTTGATTCCTGTCTATGGTGTTGCAAAGAGATGGACACAACGGAAGGACAGAACTGAACTGAACAAATTGAGAACAAAGATTAATAAATCTAATTGTATCAAGTTGTTGACAATCTACCTATAAAAACACATTACTTAAGTGGCCTTAAAATTCAGACTTATGACTCTACATTCAGAGTGGAATATCTTCTAAGGAAATACAAAAATACTGCCCATCAAAAACAATACCAAAGGAACACAAAAGAAAAAAAGGGAAATAAATCTAGCACTATATTCAACAACTATATTTCCTTGGTATGTCTAATTTTCTTGAAGAAATCTGTAGTCTTTCCCGTTCTATTGTTTTCCTCTATGTCTTTTCATTGATTGCTGAGGAAAGCTTTATCTCTCCTTGCTATTTTTTTGAATGCTGCATTCAAATGGGTATATCTTTGATTCTCTGCCTTGCTTTTTGCTTCCCTTCTTTTCACAGATATTTGCAAGGCCTCCTCAGACAGCCAGTTTGCTTTTTTGCATTTCTTTTTCTTGGGGGTGGTCTTGATTCCTGTCTCCTGTACAATGTCACGAACCTAGATCTAGTCCCTTCAATCTATTTCTCACTTCCCCTGTATAGTCCTAAGGCATTTGACTCAGGTCATACCTGAATGGTCTAGTGCTTTTCTCCACTTTCTTCAATTTCAGTCTGAGTTTGGCAATAAGGTATTCATAATCTGAGCCATCGTGAGCTCCCAGTCTTGTTTTTGCTTACTGTATACAGCTTCTCTATCTTTGGCTGCAAAGAATATAATCAATCCGATTTTGGTGTCAGCCATCTGGTCATTTTCATGTGGAGAGTCTTCTCTTGTGTTGTTGGAAGAGGATGTTTGCCATGACCAGTGCGTTATCTTGGTAGAACTCTATTAGCCTTTGTCCTGCTTCATTCTGTACTCCAAGGCCAAATTTGTGTGTTACTCCTGGTGTTTCTTGACTCCTATTATTGCATTCCAGTCCCTATAATGAAAAGAACATCTTTTGGGGGGTGTTAGTTCTCCAAGGTCTTGTAGGTCTTCATAGAACTGTTCAACTTTAGCTTTTTCAGTGTTACTGATCGGGACATAGACATGGATTACCGTGATATTGAATGGTTTGCCTTGGAAATGAACAGAGATCATTTTTGAGATTGCACCCAAGTACTGCATTTCAGACTCTTTTGTTGACTTTGATGTCTAATTCATTTCTTCTAAGGGATTCCTGCCCACAGTAGTAGATGTAATGGTCATCAGAGTTAAACTCACCCTTTCCAGTCTATATTAGTTCGCTGATTCCTAGAATGCCTATATCATTCTTGTCATCTCCGGTTTGACCACTTCCAATTTGCCTCGATTCATGGACCTAAAAATTCAAGTTCTTATGCAATATTGCTCTCTACAGCATCGAATCTTGCTTCTATCACAAGTCCCACCTACAACTGGGTGTTGTCTTTGCTTTGGCCCCATCCTTTCATTCTTTCTGGAGTGATTTCCCCACTGATCTCCAGTAGCATATTAGGCACCTACTGACCTGGGGAGTTCATCTTTCAGTGTCCTATCTTTTTGCCTTATCATACTGTTCATGGGGTTCTCAAGGCAAGAATACTGAAGTGGTTTGCATTTCCCTTTTCCACTGGACCACATTCTGTCAGACTTCTCCACCATAACCCCTTCATCTTGGGTGACACTACATGGCATGGCTTAGTTTCATTGAGTTAGACAAGGCTGTGATCCGTGTGACAGATTTGCCAGTTGTCTGTGATTGTGGTTTCAGTCTGTCTGCCTTCTGATGCCCTCTCTCAGTGCCTACCATCTTACTTGGGTTTCTCTTACCTTGGAGAAGGGGTATCTCTTCATGGCTGCTCCAGCAAAGCAGAGCCACTGCTCCTTACATTGGAAGTAGGGTAGAACCTCTTGGTTGCCACCCCTGATTTGGACGTGGGGTAGTCCCTCTCCACCACGCTTCTGTACTGCCATTACAGCTGCCATGCATCTGCACTGCCATCGCAGCTGCAGCTAGCAATAATTCAACAACTACTGTTACTCATATTGTTTCTGTTATTGTGATGGAATCATATGTATGTTAACAAGTAAAAGCAAGACAATCATTAAAACTAATGTTCTGAAATAAGTTTTCACTCTCTAGAAAAAAGAGGTTCACACATAATATATCAAAGTTTATTTCAAATCCTGCTGACTTAAATCTTGAACTGAAAGCAAAAGATTGTACCAACTAATTATATTTCTTTTTATTTTAATTTTTAAGGAAGATGTGTACTTCCTCCTCTGACCACTGTAAAGCATAGAAGCAGTGACAACTTGATAACAGTGACTATTCTGAGGTCTAACCTCCAGCTTCTAAATACATTTCCTATCAGACGATCTTAAAGAGATGGCTGATTTCAGGACTGGGTAAAGACGTGCACAAAATAATCTTGGGAATCGTGAAGGACCAGAAAGCTGAGGGACTTCAAAGACTAATGGGGACTCTAGAGAAATTTTAGGAATCCAAATGAAAAGGCCAAACACCTACCAGTTTTTTGGGCAGAATGATGTTTCTGCTTCTCAACACACTGTTTATGTTTGTCATAGCTTTCCTGCCAAGAAGCAAATGTCTTCTGACTTCCTGGCTGCAGGCAGCATCCACAGTGGTTTTAGAGGCTAAGATGAAGAAATCCCTCACTGCTTCCAACTTTTGTCCTTCTATTTGCCATGAAGGATGGGGCTGGATCCCGTGATTTTAGTTTTTTAATTTTTAATTTTAAGCTGGCTGAATGTGTCCAAATGTTAATAGGCAACATCTAATTTGTCACTATGATAGGCTGCTAGAGCACCAATTCACCATTGTGAGCACTGAGAAAGGAAAATAATCGTCAATATTTATGCTATTTTTGTTTCTATTTAGCATAAGTTATGTAACTACAAATAAAAATTCCAGGAAAACAAGCTAGACTGTCCCTTCTGGGGGTGATGAGAGTGTGATGGGGAACAGCTATAATATAGATGAAGCCTCACTCACTGGACTATAGCTCACCTCCTGCTATTGAGGTCTGGTTCCTAATAGACCAAAGACTGGTATTGGTTCTGACCCACTGTGCTGGTATTGTGGACTCCTGCTCTAAAACCAATAGTGCAACATTCTGTAGGACAAACATCCTTGCTTCCTCCCCGTTTCTGAACAAATAAATGACATTAAAATTGGGAGAGGAACACTTATTTAGTCCTAAGGGAGGATAACCAAGTGCAACATATGACTACATTCTTTCAATAAACTGCAAAAGGTATCTGCTTTTTGAAAATCAGGGAAATTTTCACAGGGACTGGATATAAAATATTCATTTTCTTGGTAACAAAAGAGCAGTTTTTTCATATCCTATCATTCTACCACAAATACTTATTATGTGTATTTTGATAAATGTTCATCTTGTCCCTAAAATACTTCAGGAAAAATGAATAAGGAGTAAAAGAGAGAATGAAATGAAGGTCCATCTTGATTTAAAAACAGATAGCTGCTATGGTATGCATACCTGCTATGGAGTGAATTGTGTCCACCCTTGATTCCCAATATAATGATATTAGGAAGTAGGGCCTTTGGGAGGTACCCAGGTTGACATGGGGTTTTGATGGTGGTCCCTCATGATGAGATTAGACTCTCCCTCTTTTTCTCTCTTATTCTCCCTCTTCTTCCTTCCCTTCAACCACCACATGTGAGAACATAGCAAGATGAGAAAGACTGATGCAAGTCAAGACTGTCTCTGCTGGAAACTCACTTGGCCACCACCTTGATGTTGCATAGTCTCCAGTCTATGACAATCCGTGGGACTAAGAGGTTAGTTTTGTAGTTATTGATGTTGAATAATGAAATATAGGGTTCATGACACTCTTCTTTCTTATATTTGTTATGTTCGAAATAGTTTTGCAGTAAGAGGTTTACAGAAATCCATTTTGAAGTTTCTGTCTAAGTGATACTATCATCTCAAGTGAGTCTCTCTCAGGCTTGCTTTCCCTGGCCACTGCACTCTCACAAGCACAGACCCTCATCCAAAAAGTGTGTAGACCTTTCCCTCCATCAAAACAATAATTATACTTATGAAAGTAGAAAGGTGGGAGAGGGATAATTTGAGATTAACATATGTATACTACTTTATTTAATAGATAACAAAGACCTACTGTACAGCACAGGAATTCTACTCAATTGTCTGTAATATCCTGTAGGGGAAAATAATCTAAGAAACAATAGGTACATGTTTATGTATAAGGGAATTAATTTCCCATACAACTAATATTAATACAATGCTGTAAGTCAACTACACTCCTGTACAAATTAAAACCTGAATTTTAAAAAATATTTTTACATGTAGAGACCCATGGAGTTCTTCAGACTCACAGGATTTCAGATATGATGCTGGAGATGGCAGACTGGGTGCAGAAATCTAGACATTATCTTAGGTTGCATTTTCCTGAGCTTTGGTGTCCTTTGCTTCTAGTGTCTCCTTTGATTTGTCTTTCGAGGATCTAATACAAGGGCTTGGAGACACCAGCTGGGTGTTAGTTGAAGGACGAGAGGGAGGCACAAGTGGGAGAGTGAAATTCCAGTTCCCTAGCCTTGGTTTGGGGCACGATTGAGGCACAGCTTATATCCCAATTTCCATGTTGAAACAGGCTGTAGCTTCCTTCTCCGTGACTTGCACGATATCAGACTCAGACTGGTTTCATCCTTTTCCATGTCTTGCCTCCCTTGAGGCCTCACTGGTTTTTCTGGGAGAATTTTATTTTATTTTATTTTTAATTTTGTCAGCACTAGGTCTTCATTGTGGAGAAGAAGGCAGACACCACTCCAGTACTCTTGCCCAGAAAATCCCATGATGGAGGAGCCTGGAAGGCTGCAGTCTATGGAGTCGCTGAGGGTCAGACAGGACTGAGCGACTTCACTTTCCCTTTTCACTTTCATTCACAGGAGAAGGAAATGGCAACCCAATCCACTGTTCTTGCCTGGAGAATCCCAGGGACGAGGGAGCCTGGTGGGTGGCTGTCTATATGGTCGCACAGAGTTGGATACAACTGAAGTGAATTAGTAGCAGCAGTATGTCTTCATTGCTGCTCAGGACTTCTCTATTTTCAGCAAGCAGGAGCTCCTCTGTAATTGCAGTGCACTGGCTTTTCAATCCTGTGCTTTTCTTGATGTAAATCACAGGCTCTAGATCACTCAGGCTCAGTAGCTGTGGTCCACCGGCTTAGTTGCCCTGGGGCATCTGCAATCTTCCCAAACCAGGTCTCAAACACATATCTTAAGTACTGGATCAAAGGGGAAACTCTCTGGATGGAATTTGAAATAAATCACTTTTACATGAAACTTGGCATCATAGACTATTTATGAGAATACTGATAGAGGATTGTCCCTGCTTCAAGCAAGCTCCTGAAATCAGGACTGATTGAGGTCCGCCCCCGCCCCCCCTGGGTTCCTACAGGATCTTGAAGCTCTCCTGCCATGTGGCTTTGTTCTTGCTTCCGTTTCTGAATCCCACACTAGAGCACAGCTTCCAGAGGGCAGGGATGGTACTTGACTCACTTGTAAATATTTGTCAGTAGATATTGTCTCTTTCAGACCCTAATGTCAAGACAAGGCTAACCCAAAGATCAGTTATTTTATTACGAGTGTTAGGTTGCAAGTTCAACGACTGTAATCAAAACCTTAGTAATATTGTCTTAAATATAATACAATTTCAATTCTCTTTCATATAATGTATTGCAGATCTCTCCACAGAGATGAGGGCCCACTTCTTTCTTGTCACATCTTCCACCTGTGCTACTTTCCTCTGGTCTAACATGTCTGCTCCAGCTCTTGTCATTATATCTCCATTTCAGCTAGTGAGACAGAAAATACTACTTCCATTTGGAAGTGACATATCACCTCTACTCAAATTCCACTGGCTGAAGTATCTTCCATGGTCATAGCAAACCTGGGAGTTATGGGCACACAGAAGGGCAGGGGAATGTGATCCTACCAAACAACATTCACGATGAGTAACAAGGGCCACCACCCTTCATTCATATCCCTGTATTCATTCTTTTTTGGTTCTTCCCAAACAGCTCTCAGTCTGTTTTGGCCTGCAGAGATGGATATGGATGAGGTTATAAGAAAGGACATGGCCCAGGCTCTACAAATATGGAAAAGAAAAACAAGAAAGGAAAGAAGATAAGAATGTATAAAAATTCAAAGTCTAAAGTAAAGCATGTTTATAATCATAATTTTGCATTTATACAATTTAGGTATAATGGTTGGTAAATCAATTTATAAAATAAAAATAAGAGAAATGTAAAATATAAATATATTCACTAAACCCAACAAAATAATAAGTCTACATCATATTAAACACCTAGTAGTATCAGGATTAAGTCTGTATGCACATTGTGTAAAACTAAAACAACTAAAACTTTAGTAAGATAAACTTGATTTTTCTCTCCCACTGAAAAAAAGCTGGAGGTGGGCCAGCCAGAGCTTGGGTGCTATCTATCTCCAAGGTTACATGATTGTCCAATACAACTGCAGGAGTTCCAGCCATCACAACTAAAATCCGGACAACAGTTAGGAAGTAGGTGGGGAAGGGAAGAGTCCCATCTCTCAGCTTAATCAGCTTCTTGAAAGCAGTCCTCCAAGAAATCCCTCTTACAGATCTGCTTGCATCTCAAAGTCACCAGGTATGACTAAGAGCATGGGTAGGTAGGAAGTGCAGTCCTGTAGCTACTGGGCTGATGGCTATATAACAAACTATTTTCACTTTTGAAAGAGAACCAGGGAATACATCATTTTGTAGGTAGCCTGCAGCACCTGCCTTAAAGAGCAAACCTTTTCTGAATGGATTAGGCTGAACGGCTGGGCACAGTGTGTGAGCCAGAAGGAAGGAACAGCAATGAGAAACAGCTAGATGGATCTGAACTGTGCTCCAGAAAATAGAGGCAGACTGGTCAGTAGAGATCTTCTAACGACTGAACTGAGGATTACACATACCACATGACCCAATTTGGTTTGAAAACTGCTTTTCCAACTCAGGTCCCAAATCTCTCTCAGTTCTTCAGCTTCTAAATACCTGTCTTTGTTACCTCACATTCTGACCTACCTGTCTCACGTTCCTTATTTCTGTTCACATCACTTCTCCATATAATCCACCAGTGTTATAAGATCCAGTATTGAGAACTTAGCAACACTTCCTAGAAGTGGGTAGAAACACAATGACTATTTCTACTTTAGTATTTGTTTGTCCTGATCAGTCTTTTGAAAAGAATGAAATGGCTAGAATTATGGAGATCTCACGTTTCCTCTAAAATCCCAACCAAGAATGTGACTTCCTTGGACCTGGAGGAGATGCATTTACTTTTGGATCCACAGGTCTTAGCAGAACAGTAAGTCCCCTGTATATGAACAAGTTACATATGAAAAGGGTGTTCAACAATCCCAATTTTTTCATAAATCCAGCAAAGGTACTTAGGTAGCCAACTAAGACAATTGGCTATATATTACTGTAGTTTAATAGCTTTATGACACTTTTCACACAAATAATACATAAAAAAACAAACACAATAAAAGAAACATTTTTCATCTTGCAGTACCTGGATAGGGCATGGCAACCCACTCCAGTATTCTTTTCTGGAGAATCCCCATGGCAAGAGGAGCCTGGCAGACTGAAGTCCATTTGTTGAAAAATCAGACATAGCTGAGCAAGTAAGCACACCTTTAAAAATAGAATAGTAGTACCATCTACATTACCACTGCATTTATGCTTTGTTTCAGACAGCATAGGTTTGAAATAAATGTCCTGCACTATTGTACTCCATACAGTTCTGTACAGTAAAGTACACAAATGCACACCAACTTGTCTTGGATGCGCCCAAGACAATGTGTGTCAGATCTGTGAACTAACTGATGTGATTGCACTTGCAAATGCATTTTTATATGTTTGAAAGTTTTCTAGATGAATATTTGTATGTAACAAACTTGCTGCACAGGTTTTTGGTGGATGTGTGTAGTGAAGGAACAAGAGAGGAGAGTAAGGAGCTGCCAGTTCTTTCCCTTTTTGTGGGTATTATGGCCACTCTGAATAGGAATTTCATTAGGTGTAATTGAAGCCTGGTGTAAGGTAACATGGCTGCAAGTGACAGAGGACCAGAATCCCAGGAGGTAGGACAAGAGCCGTAGTTCGTTGAAAAGAGCCAAGAGTGCGAAATAGGAGAAAACAAATTTTCACTGGTCTATGTGAAAGACTCGGCAAATATCATCCAGATTTGTGTGCAGTGATTGAGCTGTGGTTTAGATGAGCAGTCCCTGTTGCCCAGGATGAGCAAGAGAGGAGAAGAGAGAGGAGACTGAACCGTGAAAATCAAACATGAATGTCTAATATTGTCCATGTATGTCAAGTATGTCTAGTATTGAAGAGATATAACACCTGCCAATTTATCTGCTCCCTCCTGAGAAGAATTAGGGTTGTAAAAGAGGGAATGTCTGCACTATGCTAGCACCTTCCTCTTCTGTCCAGTGAACATTGATTTCTAATGCCATTTTTTATAAACAGGATGTACTTTGTATGATTGAAGTCTTCTAATTTACTGTTCCATATAAACTTTTGATGCTGTTCTGTGCCCAGGCACATGGGGCCCTGGGGCCTGGCAGGCTCTCTTTTGGGTGCACAGTGCAGTGTATGGGGATCTACTGCCGGCTGGGCCCTGGGTTATATCTTCAGTCTGGGTTCACATCTGAGGAGTTAACTCTAGTTGGGTTTAATGCGATCATCTTGCTCTTTATCTTCAGTTTGTCCCATGTTCTCTCTTTCCATGTCTCTTTTTACCCCTGACTTCTCTGTGTGTGGCTGAGTAGTTTTTCTGATTCCCTGTTATATCTTTTATCACTTTATTAACTGTAACTGTTTTTAAAATAGTTTTAAGATCCATGGTATGCATCTTTAACTTGCTAGTCTATCATTATTAACTATGACAATTATTAAATTATTTATTTATTTATCATTTCTTTGTCTGTACTGGGTCTTAGTGTGGCATGCAGGAACTTCCTTGTTGTAGGAACTATTTGAGGAGGGCAAGCTCAGTATTTGCAGCATTAACTTTATTTGAGACATGCAGGCTTAGTGCTCAGTGGCATGTGGGATCTTAGTCCTCTGACAAAGGAAGAAAGCTTTGCCATTTGCAAATGCTTTGCATTGAAAAGCAGATCCTTAAACACTGGACCACCAAGGAAATCCCTATATTTGCCTTTTAATATATATAAAATGTTTATCATTTTTGAGTACTGTTCATTCCCCCTGTAGACCCAGATTGTCACTTGGTTTTAAATTCCTTCTGATTTGAAACCTTTTAAAAAACATTTATTACATTTGTCTGTTGGTGGTTATGCAGTCTTGCTGTTGTTGTATGTCTGATAAAGTATTTTATCTTGTTTTTGATATGTACTTTTCTTGGGTATAGAATTCTGAGGCAATTATGTTCCTCTCAGCATTTCAGATGTGGTGCCAGTGTCCTCTGGCTAACATTGTTTCTTTTGCCTAATCTGCTGTCATCCCCATTTCTTGTTCTACTGTGTCGGTTTTTCCTTCTGGTTACATTTCTTTGGTTATTGTCTTAAACCATGAATTATGATGTGCTTTTGTATAGTTGTCATATTTCTTGTACTTGAATTAATTGAGCTTCTGTGTTAACAGAGTTAAAGCATTCATCATTCCTGGAAATTTTTCAGCCAGTAATTGTGCAGTTTTTGCTCTAGTCTCCTGTCTTTCACCACCTGTGGGATTTCATTTACAAATATTGTAGCACTCTTAAATTTACTTCAAAGCTCTCTGATGTGCAATAAATTCTTTTGCGTGGTGATTGCATTTCTATTTTACATGTCTGTATTTAACATACTCAATGTTCTTCAGCTTCATGCATATAAGGATTATTGATAATCACTCACCTAGAATCAGACATCTTAGAATGTGACATCAAATGAGCCTTAGAAAGCATCATTACGAACAAAGTTAGTGGAGATGATGGAATTCCAGTTGAGCTATTTTAAATCATGAAAAAATGATGCTGTGAAAGTGCTGCACTCAATATGCCAACAAATTTGGAAAACTCATCAGTGGCCACAGGACTGGAAAAGGTCAGGTTTCATCCCAATCCCTAAGAAAGGCAATGCCAAAGAATGCTCAAACTACCACACAATTGCACTCATCTCACACGCTAATAAAATAATGCTCAAAATTCTCCAAGACAGGCTTCAGCAATACGTGAGTCGTGAGCTTCCAGATGTTCAAGCTGGCTTTAGGAAAGGCAGAGGTACCAGAGATCAAATTGCCAACATCCACTAGATCACCAAAAATGCAAGAGAGTTCCAAAATATATCTATTTCTGCTTTATTGACTATACCAAAGTCTTTGACTGTGTGGATCACAATAAACTGTGAAAAATTCTGAAAGAAAGGGGAACAACAGACAACCTGCCTGCCTCTTGAGAAACCTGTATGCAAGTCAGGAAGCAACAGTTAGAACTGGACATGGAACAACAGACTGGTTCCAAATAGGAAAAGGAGTACGTCAAGGCTGTATATTGTCACTCTGCTTATTTAACTAGTATGCAGAGTACATCAAGAGAAACGCTGGACTGGAAGAAACACAAGCTGGAATCAAGATTGCTGGGAGAAATATCAATAACCTCAGATATGCAGATGACACCACCCTTACGGCAGAATGTGAAGAGAATCTAGAAAGCCTCTTGGTGAAAGTGAAAGAGGAGAGTGAAAAAGTTGGCTTAAAGTTCAACATTCAGAAAACGATGTTCATGGCATCTGGTCCCATCACTTCATGGAAAATGGATGGAGACACAGTGGAAACGATGTCAGACTTTATCTTTTTGGGCTACAAAATCACTGCAGATGGTGACTGCAGCCATGAAATTAAAAGACACTTACTCCTTACAAGGAAAGTTATGACCAAATTAGATAGCATATTGAAAAACAGAGACATTATTTTGCCAACAAAGGTCCGTCTAGTCAAGGCTATGGTTTTTCCAATAGTCACGTATGGATGTGAGAGCTGGATTGTGAAGAAAGCTGAGCACCAAAGAATTGATGCTTTTGAACTGTGGTGTTGGAGAAGCCTCTTGAGAGTCCCTTGGACTGCAAGGAGATCCAACCAGTCCATTCTAAAGGAGATCAGCCATGGGTGTTTTTTGAAAGGAATGGTACTGAGGCTGAAACTCCAGTACTTTGTCCACCTCATGTGAAGATTTGACTCTTTGGAAAGGACTCTGATGTTGGGAAGGATTAGGGGCAGGAGGAGAAGGGGACGACAGAGGATGAGATGGCTGGATGGCATCACCGACAAGATGGATGTGAGTCTGAGTGAACTCCAGGAGTTGGTGATGGACTGGGAGGCCTGGCTTGCTTCAGTTCATGGGGTCGTAAAGATTCAGACACAATTGAGCAAGCGAACTGGACTGAATGCATATATATGGAATTTAGAAAGATGGTAATAACCCTGTATGTGAGACAAGCAAAGGAGACACAGATGTATAGAACTGTCTTCTGGACTCTGTGGCAGAGGGCGAGGTTGGGATGATTTGGGGGGATGGCATTGAAACATGTATATTATCATATGTGAAACAATCGCTAGTTCAGGTTCGATGCATGATACAGGATGTTCGGGGTTGGTGCACTGGGATGACTCAGAGGGATGGTATGGGGAGGGAGATGGAGGGGGGTACAGGATGAGGAACCCATGTACACACATGGTGGGTCATGTCAATGTCTGGCAAAACCGATACAATATTGTAATGTAGTTAGCCTCAAATTAAAGTAAATAAATTTATAGTTGAAAAAATGAGTAATTTCCACACTGGTAGTGGGAACACAATTAGATTTGGTGCAATTTGAGACTCAAGGACTGTTCCGTAGAATTCAGACCAGTACTATCAGCTCTGCTGTAACCTGGAATGGTATCACATCTACCTTCTTATAGTTCTGTGTATGTAGCTCTCTCCTGTGAACTCTAGCTATATAGAGTCATAAATCTCTCTTCTTGTGGAGACTGTTTGTCTCTGCCTAGGTACACCTTCCATGTATGTGTTGGAAACTATTTCTAGAGTTGAGGCAGTTGTAGAACTCTCCTTGCTTGCTCCCCGACTCAGGAATCCATTCTCTGCTGCCAGATGTTTGATGTAAATCAATGCTCTTTCATTTGTCTTTTCTACTTTGGAATTATATGAGACAGGAGAATAAATGTGTCCTTTATTCTTTATGTCGACTAAAATGGAGGTCCCCCTGCAACCAGAACTCTGAATGCCTTGTGAATGCTAGGCAATGACTTCTGTGCATGGGTGCAAACTTGACTGGGGATATGTGTTGGGGCCTTAGGGAGCCCCAGTCTTGCTGGAGAAACATGCCAATTTCAAATAGCATATGCTATGTGCTATGTTCAGTTCAGTTCAGTCGCTCAGTCATGTCTGACTCTGCAACCCTATGGACTGCAGCACGACAGGGCTTGCTGTTCTTCACCAACACCTGGAGCTTGGGCAAACTCATGTCCATTGAGTTGGCGATTCCATCCAACCATCTCATCCTCTGTCAACCTCTTCTCCTGCCTTCAATCTTTCCCAGTAACAGGGTTGTTTCTAATGAGTCAGTTCTTCACATCAATTGGCCAAAGTATTGGAGGCTCAATTTCAGCATCAATCCTTCCAGTGAATATTCAGTTTTGATTTCCTTTAGGATGACTGAGTCGATCTCCTTGCAGTCCAAGAGACTCACAAGAGTCTTGCCCAACACCACAGTTCAAAACCATCAATTCTTCATTGCTCACCATTCTTTATGGTGCAACTGTCACACCCATACATGACAACTGGAAAAATCATAGCTTTGATTATACTGAACTTTTTCAGCAAAGTAATCTCTCTACTTTTAAAAAATTTGTATAGGTTTGTCATAGTTTTTCTTCAAAAGAGCAAGCATCTTTTAATTTCATGGCTGCAGTCATCATCTGCCCCTTTCACAGCATCTGCCCCTGAATATAAAGTATTTTCACTGTTTTCATTGTTTCCCCATCTATTTGCCATGAAGTGTTGGGACTAAGTGCCATGATCTTCATTTTCTGAATGTGAAGTGTAAACCAGATGTTTCACTCTCCTATTTCACTTTTATCAAGAGGTTCTTTAGTTACTCTTCAAATTCTGCTGTGAGAGTGGTGTCTTCTGCATATCTGAGGCTATTGATATTTCTCCCAGCAATCTTGGATCCAGCTTGTGCTTCATCCAGTTGGGCATTTCACATGATGTACTCTGCATATAAGTTAAATAAGCAAGGTGACAATATACAGCCTTTATATACTGCTTTCCCGATTTGGAACCAGTCTGCTCTTCCATGTTTAGTTCTTACTGTTGCTTCTTGACTGGCATACAGATTTCTCAGAAGGCAGGTAAGATGGTCTGGTATTCCCATCTCTGTAAGTTTTCCACAGTTTGTTGTGATCCACACAGTCAAAGGCTTTTGTGTGGTCAATAAAGCATAAGTAGGTGTTTTTCTAGAAATCTCTTGCTTTTTCTATGATCCAATGAATGTTGACAATTTGATCTCTGGTTCCTCTGCCTTTTCTAAATCCAGCTTGAACATATGGAATTTCACAGTTCAGGTACTGTTGAAGACTTTCTTGGAGAAATTACTTTGATAGCATGCGAGATGAGTGCAACTGTGTGATAGTTGAACATTCTTTGAAATCACCTTTTTTGGGGATTGCAAGGAAACCAACCTTTCCAGTCCTGTGGCCACTGCTGAGTTTTCCACATTTGCTGGCATATTGAGTGCAGCACTTTAACAACATCATCTTTTAGGATCTGATATAGCTTTACTGCAGTGACATCACCTCCAATAGCTTTGCTTGTAGTGATGCTTCTGAAGACCCATTTGACTTCACATTTCAGGTTTGTCTAGCTCTAGGTGAGTAATCACACCATCGGTGTTATCTCGGCCATCAATATCTTTCTTGTGCAGTTCTTCTATGTATTCTTTAACCGTCTTCTTAGTATATTCTGCTTCTGTTAGGTCCATCCCCTGTCTCTTTTATTGTGTCCATCTTTGCCTGAAACATTTCCTCCTTATCTCGAATTTTCTTGAAGAGATCTCTAGTCTTTCCCATTCTAAAGTTTTCCTCCATTTCTTTGCACTGATCACTTAGGAAGCCTTTTTTTTTTTTTTTCTTATCTCTTCTTGCTATTCTTTGGAACTCTGCATTCAGATGGATATGTCTTTCTTTTCTCCTTTGCCTTTTGCTTTTCTTCTTTTCTAACTTCTTTGTCAGGCCTCCTCAGGCAACCATTTTGCTTTTTTGCATTTTTTTTTTCTTTAGATGGTCTTGATGTGGTATATACAGATAAACAAATGAAGATCATGGCATTCAGTTCGATCACTTCATGGCAGATACCTGGAAAAACAATGAAAACAATGACATACTTTATTTCCCTGGGCTCCAAAATCACTCTAGATAGCAACCGCAGTTGTGAAGAAAAAGATATTAGCTCCTTGGAAAAAATCTAAGAAAAACACAACAGCATAATAAAAAGCAGAGACATTAATTTACCAGCAAAGGTCTGTGTAGTCAAAGCTATGGTTTTACCAAAAATCGTGAGTGGATGTGAGAGTTGGACCATAAAGAAATCTGACTATCAAAGAACTGATGGTTTTAAACTGTGGTGTTGGACAAGACTCTTGAGAGTCCCTTGGACTGCAAGGAGATCCAACCAGCCCATGTTAAGGAAATAAGTCCTGAATATTCATTGGAAGGACTGACACTGAAGCTGAACCTCCAATACTTTGGCCACCTGCTGGGAAGAACTGACTCATTAGAAAAGACCTGATGCAGGGAAAGATTAAAGGCAGAAGGCAAAGGGGAAGACAGAAGATGAAATTGTTGGGTGGCATCACCGACCTGATGAAGATGAGTTTGAGCAATTTCCGGGAGTTGGTGATGGACAGGGAAACCTGGCATGCTGCACCCCATAATATATGACTGAGAGACTGAACTAAACTGATGCACAGAGGACATCAGGGAGCAGGCAGATGTCTTTGGGGTGCAGTCAAGCTAGACCTGATGCAGGGAAAGATTAAAGGCAGAAGGCAAAGGGGAAGACAGAAGATGAAATTGTTGGGTGGCATCACCGACCTGATGAAGATGAGTTTGAGCAATTTCCGGGAGTTGGTGATGGACAGGGAAACCTGGCATGCTGCACCCCATAATATATGACTGAGAGACTGAACTAAACTGATGCACAGAGGACATCAGGGAGCAGGCAGATGTCTTTGGGGTCCAGTCAAGCCTGTGGCCCTGGTGGGAGTGGTGAAAGATTTAGGTGGATGGGGAGGCTTCCCATCCTCTGATACAGGTCCTTGAATCCAAGGCAAGGAGCACCAGATTTTGAATGTGTTACCAAATATTGTTTTCTAAAATAAAAAATTAAAAAAAAATAAAACTGTTTTCTGCAGGAGTGAGAACTTTGCCTCAGTCTCTTCTCTAGATTTTACTGAGGGATGTGAAGGGATATGGAGTGGGCTGTGTCTGCAAAAATTAGGTGACCAGCTGCTGGAGGTTCAGGCTTATGGTAGACATTCTGCACTTGATGGAAAACAAATCCAGAGAAAAACGTGTCCCTTCTAGAGTGTACATGTCAATGTATTACATCGCTTCAGGAGATCACTTTAATGATGTTTTGGGGCAAGCAAGAAATGTATGAAGGGTTCTTTGATTTTGTCAATTTCTGTAGGTACTTAGACAACTAAATGCTTTGTTACTTATTTTCATGGTTGGAATTAAGCTTGGGAAAGAATACTAGATGAGGTCCATACATATTTCAACATTAAACAGCAAGCATAGGAAGGTTACAAAGACAACTGTAGGTAATTTAAACATGAAGGGCCAAATGGGAAAAGATCCATTTAACAGGCTGAGATTGGGCTGTACAGGTAGCCATAGTTGTTGCTATGACAAGTAGCCATAACAGTTTCTTGTTTCTATGCTGGAGATGTGGGCACTGACAAGAGAGCAAGAGCCTTTACGATTTTCCTTGCAGTGTGGTTTCAGGGGAGTACTTGACAAGGAAAGGCTGACTGGTAAGGGTGAGGAAGGGAGTAATCTGAGCAAGTAGTCATTAGCTCTTGTGTAAGACCAGAAAACAGAAGCATCGGCTCAGTCAGAGTTCTGGGTTAGGGTTCAGAAATAGATGTCATTTGGCTTGAATCAATATTTAGCCTTGGGGATGGCAGCCATAACCTCTAAACAGAAGATTTCCTTCTCCCCAGGTGGCAGAATAATTCATATTTGTTCCAGACTTAGGAACCCAGAAAGCCCTCTCAAGGCCATTTGCACTTTGCAAGCACACATGCAATCTAGAAGGTGAATTTATCACCATGGTGCCCATTTTCCAGATGAGAAAACAGGTTAAGAGACTTGATCAAGCTCATACAGCTAAGCATGTGAAAAGCCAAGCACAATCCAAGGTAACAGTCCTCAAATTGTGCGTTTTTGCTTCACACCCACGGGAAGTGGTGGGTGGTGATCTGGAAGCAATGCTTAGGCAGAAGCAAACAATATTCACATTGAAATAGAAGAAAGCAAGGAAAATTAGACCTAGAACATTCAACTATGACCTAATTCAAATCCCATATGATTATACAGTGTAGATAAAAACTAGATTCAAGGTTTTAGGTTTGTTAGCCTGAAGAACTATGGATGGAGCCTTGTAACATTGTACGGGAGGTGGTCATCAAAACCATCCTCAAGAAAAACAAATGTGAGAATGCAAATTGTTTGCCTGAGGAGGGCTTAAAGGTAGCTGAGAAAATAAGAGAAGTGAAAGGCAAAGGAGAAAGGGAAAGATATACCCAATGGAATGCAGACTTCCAGAGAATAGCAAGGAGAGATAAGAACGTCTTCATAAGTGAATAGTGAAAGAATTAGAGGAAAACAGTATAATTGTAAAGCCTTAGATCTGTTTAAGGAAAGTGGAGATACCAGAGGAACACTTCATTCAAATATGGGCACAATAAATGACAGAAAATTCAAAGACCTAAGAGAAGCAGATGAGATTAAGAAGAGTTGGCAAGAATGCACAGAAGAACTATACAAAAATGGTAATAATGACTGGGATAGGGATGATGCTGGGGTCACTTACATAAGCCAGATATACTGGAGTATGAAGTCAAGTGGGCTTTAGGAAGCATCACTACAAGAAAAGCTAGGGAAGGTGATAAAATTCCAGCTGAACTGTTTAAAATTTCTAAAGAATGAGGGTGTAAATATGCTGCATTCAATATGTCAGCGAATTCGGGAAACTCATTAGTGGCCACAGTGCTGGAAAAGATCAGTTTTCATTCCAATCCAAAAGAAAGGCAATTCCAAAGAATGTTCAACCTATCATGCTATTGTGCTCATCTCACTTGCTAGCAAGGTAATGCTCAATATGTTTCAAGCTAAGTTTCAACAGTACATGAACTGATAACTTCCAGCTATACAAACTGGTTTGAGGAAATCGAGATCAAATTGCCAACATACATTGGATAATAGAGAAAGCAAGGGAATCCCAGAAAAACGTTTCCATCTGCTTCACTGACTATGCTAAAGCCTTTCACTGTGTGGACCACAATAAACTGTGGAAAATTCTTGAGGAAATGGTAATACAGATCACCTTACCTTTCTCCTAACAAGTCTGTATGTAGGTCAAAAAGCGGCGGTTAGAATCAAACATGAAACAACTGAAAGATTTAAAATTGGAAAAAGGCATGACAAGGTATACATTGTCACTCTGATATTAAACTTATATGTAGAATACATCATCCAATATACTGGTCTGGATAAATCCCAACTGGAATCAAGATTGCTGGGAGAAGTATCAATATCCACTAATATGAAGATCTCCCATAATAGCAGAAAGCAAAGAAGAACTAAAGAGCCTCTCGATGAGGAGAGGATATTAAAAACCTAGCTTAAACCCAACATTCTAAAAGCTATTCATGTCAATGTATGGCAAAATCAACACAGTATTGTAAAGTAAAATAAAGTAAAAATAAAATTAAAAAAAAAAAAACTATTCACAAAAAGATTCTCAACATTCATGGCATCTAGTCCCACCACTTCAAGGTGAGGGAAAAGTGAAAACAGTGGCAGATTTTATTTACTTGGACTCCAAAATCACTATGGAACTTGACTGCAGCCACAAAATTAAAACCTCCCTGTCCATCACCAACTCCCGGAGTTCACTCAGACTCACATTCATCGAGTCAGTGATGCCATCCAGCCATCTCATCCTCTGTCATCCACTTCTCATCCTGCCCCCAATCCCTCCAGCATCAGGGTCTTTACCAATGAAACAACTCTTCACATGAGGTGGTCAAAGTATTGGAGTTTCAGATTCAGCATCAGTCCTTCCAATGAATACACAGAACTGATCTCCTTTAGGATGGACTGGTTGGATGTCCTTGCAGTCCAAGGGACTCTCAAAAGTCTTCTCCAACACCACAATTCAAAAGCATCAATTCTTCAGTGCTCAGCTTTCTTCACAGTCCAACTCTCACATCCATACATGACCACTGGAAAAACCATAGCCTTGACTAGATGGACCTTTATTGGCAAAGTAATGTCTCTGCTTTTGAATATACTCTCTAGGTTGGTCATAAATTTCTTTCCAAGATGTAAGTGTCTTTTAATTTCATGGCTGTAGTCACTTTCTGCAGTGATATTGGAGCCCCAAAACATAAAGTCTGACACTGTTTCCACTGATTCCCCATCTATTTCCCATGAAGTGATGGGACCAGATGCCATGATCTTCGTTTTTTGAATGTTGAGCTTTAAGCCAACTTTTTCACTCTCCTCTTTCACTTTCACCAAGAGGCTTTTTAGTTCCTCTTTACTTTCTGCCGTAAGGGTGGTGTCATCTGCATATCTGAGGATATTGATATTTCTCCCGGCAATCTTGATTCCAGCTTGTGCTTCTTCCAGCCCAGCGTTTCTCATGATGTACTCTGCAAATAAGTTAAATAAGCAGGGTGTCAATATACAGCCTTGACATACTCCTTTTCATATTGGGAACCAATCTGTTGTTCCATGTCCAGTTGTTACTGTTGCTTCCTGATCTGCATACAGGTTTCTCAAGAGGCAGGTCAGGTGCTCTGGTATTCCCATCGCTTTCAGAGTTTTCCACAGTTTATTGTGATCCACACAGTCAAAGGCTTTGGCATAGTCAATAAAGCAGAAATAGATGTATTTCTGGAACTCTCATGATTCTTTCATGATCCAGTGGATGTTGGCAATTTGATCTCTGGTTCCTATGCCTTCTCTAAAACCCGCTTGAACATGTGAAATTCACGGTTCACATATTTCTGAAGCCTGTGTTGGAGAATTTTGAGCATTACATTACTAGTGTGAGTGATGAGTGTAATTGTGCGGTAGTTTGAGCATTTTTTGGCATTACCTTTCTCTTGGATTGGAACGAAAACTGACCTTTTCCAGTCCTGTGGCCACTGCTGGGTTTTCCACATTTGCTGGCATATTGAGTTCAGCACTGGCACAGCATCACCTTTCAGGATTTGAAATGCTCAACTGGAATTCCATCACCTCCACTAGCTTTGCTTGCAGTGATACTTTCTAAGGCCCACTTGACTTCACATTCCGGGGTGTCTGGCTCTAGGTGAGTCATCACACCATCGTGATTACCTGGGTCGTGAAGCTGTTTTTATCCAGTTCTTCTGAGTATTGTTGCCACCCCTTCTTAATATCTTCTGCTTCTGTTAGGTCCATACAGTTTCTGTCCTTTATTGAGCCCATGTTTGTATGAAATGGTCCCTTGTTATCTCTAATTTTTTTGAAGAGATCTCTAGTCTTTCCCATTCTGTTCTTTTCCTCTATTATTTGCATTGATTGCTGAAGAAGGCTTTCTTATCTCTCCTTACTATTCTTTGGAACTCTGCATTCAGGTGCCTATGTCTTTCCTTTTTAGTATTGTTGCCACCCCTTCTTAATATCTTCTGCTTCTGTTAGGTCCATACAGTTTCTGTCCTTTATTGAGCCCATGTTTGTATGAAATGGTCCCTTGTTATCTCTAATTTTTTTGAAGAGATCTCTAGTCTTTCCCATTCTGTTCTTTTCCTCTATTATTTGCATTGATTGCTGAAGAAGGCTTTCTTATCTCTCCTTACTATTCTTTGGAACTCTGCATTCAGATGCCTATGTCTTTCCTTTTCTCCTTTGCTTTTTCCTTCTCTTCTTTTCACAATTATTTGTAAGGTCTCCTCAGACAGCCATGTTGTTTTTTTGCATTTCGTTTCCATGAGAATGATCTTGATCCCTTTTGTACAATGTCATGAACCTCCATCCATAATTCGTCAGGCACTCTGTCTATCAGATCTAGTCCCTTAAATCTATTTCTCACTTGCACTGTACAGTCCTCAAATTGTTTTCTTTTGTTTTGTTTTGCTCCATACCCACTGGGAGTGGTGGGTGGTAATCTGGCACTATTGCTAAGGCAGAAGCAAGAGGCAATATTCAGGCTTTGACTGAATAAAGTAACAAAAAGAACTAGACCATTAAACTATGACCCAAATCAAATCCCTTATGACTATACAATGGAGATGAAAAATAGGTTCAAGGAATTAGGTCTGGTAGCCTAGAGAACTATGGATGGAGGTTTGTAACATAGTACAGTAGTTCAGTACAATTCAGTTGCTCAGTTGTGTCCGACTCTTTGGGACCCCATGAATTGCAGCACGCCAGGCCTCCCTGTCCATCACCAACTCCCGGAGTTCACTCAGACTCAAGTCCATTGAGTTAGTGATGCATCTAGCCATCTTATCCTCTGTCGTCCCCTTCTCCTCCTGCTCCCAATCACTTCCAACATCAGACTCTTTTCCAATCAGTCAACTCTACGCATGAGGTGGCAAAAGAACTGGAGTTTCAGGTTTAGCATCATTCGTTCCAAAGAACAACCAGGGCTGATCTTTAGAATGGACTGGTTGGACCTCCTTGCAGTCCAAGGGACTCTCAAGTGTCTTCTCCAACACCACAGTTCAAAAGCATCAATTCTTCGGTGCTCAGCCTTCTTCACAGTCCAGCTCTCACATCCATATATGACTACTGGAAAAAACATATCCTTAACTAGACTGACCTTAGTCGGCAAAGTAATGTCTCTGCTTTTGAATATGCTATCTAGGTTGGTCATAACTTTGCTTCCAAAGAGTAAACGTCTTTTAATTTCATGGCTGCAGTCACCATCTGCAGTGATTTTGGAGCCCCCAAAAATAAAGTCTGGCACTGTTTCCACTGTTTCCCCGTACATTCCCCATGAAGTGATGGGACCAGATGCCATGATTTTCCTTTTTTTGAATATTGAGCTTTAAGCCAAAATTTTCACTCTCCACTTTCACTTTCATCAAGAGGCTTTTTATTTCCTCTTCACTTTCTGCCATAAGGGTGGTGTCATCTGCATATATGAGGTTATTGATATTTCTTCTGACAATTTTGATTCCAGCTGTGTTTCTTACAGCCCAGCGTTTCTCATGATGTACTCTGCATATAAGTTAAATAAGCAAGGTGACAATATACAGCCTTGACATACTCCTTTTTCTATTTGTAATCAGTCTGTTGTTCCATGTCCAGTTGTTATTGTTGCTTCCTGACCTGCATACAGATTTCTCAAGAGGCAGGTCAGGTGGACTGGTATTCCCATCTCTTTCAGAGTTTTCCTCAATTTATTGTGATCCACACAGTCAAAGGCTTTGGCATAGTCAATACAGCAGAAATAGATGTTTTTCTGGAACTCTCTTGCTTTTTCTGTGATCCAGTGGATGTTGGCAATTTGATCTATGGTTCCTCTGCCTTTTCTAAAACCAGCTTGAACATCAGGGAGTTCATGGTTCACGTATTGCTGAAGCCTATCTTGGAGAATTTTGAGCATTACTTTACTAGCATGTGAGATGAGTGCAATTGTGCGGTAGTGTGTGCATTCTTTGGCATTACTTTTCTTTGGAATTGGAATGAAAACCGACCTTTTCCAGTCCTGTGGCCATTGCTATGTTTTCCAAATTTGTTGGCATATTGAGTGCAGCACTTTCATAGAATCATCTTTCAGGATTTGAAACAGCTCAACTGGAAATCCATCACCTCAACCAGCTTTGTTCATAGTGATGCTTTCTAAGGCCCACTTGACTTCACATTCCAGGATTTCTGGCTCTAGATGAGTAATTACACCATCATGATTATCTGGGCCGTGAAGATCTTTTTTGTAGAGTTCTTCTGTGTATTGTTGCCACCTCTTCTTAATATTTTCTGCTTCTGTTAGGTCCATGCTATTTCTGTCCTTTATCAAGCCCATCTTTGCATAAAATGTTCCCTTGGTATCTCTAATTTCTTGAGGAGATCTCCAGTCTTTCCCATTCTGTTCTTTTCCTCTATTTCTTTGCATTGATCACTGAAGAAGACTTTCTTATCTCTTTTTCCTCTTCTTTGGAACTCTGCATTCAGATGTTTATATCTTTCCTTTTCTCCTTTCCTTTTTGCTTCTCTTCTTTTCACAGCTATTTGTAAGGCCTCCCCAGACAGCCATTTTGCTTTTTTGCATTTCTTTTCCATGGGAATGGCCTTGATCCCTGTCTCCTGTACAATGTCACGAACCTCATTCCATAGTTCATCAGGCACTCTATCTATCAGATCTAGGCCCTTAAATCTATTTCTCACTTCCACTATATAATCGTAAGGGATTTGATTTAGGTCATACCTGAATGGTCTAGTGGTTTTCCCTACTTTCTTCAATTTCAGTCTGAATTTGGTAATAAGGGATTCATGATCTGAGCCACAGTCAGCTCCTGGTCTTGTTTTTGTTGACTGTATAGAGCTTCTCCATCTTTGGCTGCAAAGAATATAATCAATCTGATTTTGGCGTTGACCATCTGGTGATGTCCATGTGTAGAAACTTCTCTTGTGTTGTTGGAAGAGGGTGTTTGCTATGACCAGTGCATTTTCTTGGCAAAACTCTATCAGTCTTTGCCCTGCTTCATTCCACATTCCAAGGCCAAATTTGCCTGTTACTCCAGGTGTTTCTTGCCTTCCTACTTTTGCATTCCAGTCCCCTATAATGAAAAGGACATCTTTTTTGGGTGTTAGTTCTAAAAGGTCTTGTAGGTTTTCATGGAACCGTTCAACTTAAGCTTCTTCACTGTTACTGGTTGGGGCATAGACTTGAATTACCATGATATTGAATGGTTTGCCATGGAAATGAACAGAGATCATTCTGTCGTTTTTGAGATTGCATCCAAGTACTGCATTTCGGACTCTTTTGTTGACCATGATGGCTACTCCATTCCTTCTGAGGGATTCCTGCCCACAGTAGTTTCTGAAAAGTATTATGACGTTCCCACACCCAGAGTCATACCCTGGCTGCCTGGGTGAAAACCAGGAATCTTAACCTCTAGACCATATGGGAAGTGCTGTGATATAGTACAGTAAGTAGTGACCCAAATCATCCCCAAGAAAAACAAATGTGAGAAGGCAAAGTGGTTGCTTGAGGAGGCCTTCAAAACAGCTGCGAAAATAGAAGTGAACAGCAAACAAGAAAGGGAAAGATATACCCAATGAAATTCAGACTTCCAGAGAATAGCAAGGAGAGATAAGAAAGTCTTCATATGTGAAAAGTGCAAGAATTAGAGGAAAATAATAAATTGTGAAGAGTATAGAACTCTTCAGGGAAATTGAAGAGACCATAGGAATACTTCATGCAAAGATAGACACAATAAAGGACAGGAAATTCAAATGCCTAACAGAAGCAAATGAGATTGAGAAAAGGTAGCAAGAATGCACAGAAGAATTATGCAAAAATGGTCATAATGACCCAGAGAGAGATGATGTTGGTGTCACTCATGTAAAGCCAGACATACTAGAGCATGAAGTCAAGTGGGCCTTAGGAAGCATCACTACAAGCAAAACTAGTGGAGGTGATGGAATTAAAGCTGAGCTGTTTAAAACATCCTAAAGAATGAGACTCTAAAAGTGCTGCATTTAAAATGTCAGCAAATTTGGAAAACTCAGCAGTGGCCACAGTGCTGGAAAAGGTCAGTTTTCATTCCAATGAAAAAAAAAGGCAATTCCAAAGAATGTTCAGCCTATCATGCCACTGTGCTCATCTCACTTGCTAGCAAGAAATGCTCAACATCCTTCAAGCTAAGCTGCATAATACATGAAATGAGAACTTCCAGATGTACAAACTGGTTTGAGGAATCTGTGATCAAATTGTCAACATCGATTGGATCATAGAAAAAGTAAGGAAATTCCAGAAAAAGAAAACATCTACATCTGCTTCACTGACTATGCTAAAGCCTTTCACTGTGTGGACCACAACAAACTGCAGAAAATTCTTAAGAGAATGGGAGTAGCAGATCACCTTACCTTTCTCCTGAAAGTCTGTATGTCGGTCAAAAAGTGGCAGTTAGAATCAGACACGGAACAACTAAAAGATTTTAATTTGGGAAAGGAGCATGACAAGGTATACATTGTCACTCTGGTTATTGAACTTGTATGTAAGAAAGATCATTCAATAGGGTGGACTGCATATCCCAAGATGGAATCAAGATTGCTGGGAGAAATATCAACATCCAGATAAGAAGATGACACCACACTAATAGCAGAAAGCAAATAACTAAAGACCAATTGATAAGGAGAGGAGATGAAAAAAGCTGGCTTAAAACTCAACTTTCAAAAAACTATTCACAAAAAGACACTCAACATTCATGGCATCCAGTCTCACCACTTCATGGCATATAGATGAGGAAAAAGTGGGAAAAGTGGCAGATTTTATTTTCTTGGGCTCCAAAATCACTATGGACCTTGACTGCAGCCACAAAATTAAAACACACTTGCTCCTTGGAAGGAAGAAAGGCTATGAAAAACCTGCACAATATATTAAAAACCAGAGACTCACTTTGCTAGCGAGGTCTGTACTGTCAAAGCTGTGGTTTTTCCAGTAATAATGTGCAGATGTGAGATATGGACCATACGAAAGGATGAATGCCAAAGAATTGAGCTTTTGAACTATGGTGCTTGAGAAGATTCTTGAGAGTGCTTTATACAGCAAGGAGTTCAAACCAGTCAATCTGAAAGGAAATCAACCTCTGACCCTGGTGTCTTAGTTGAGGGATCTACTGAGGGTCTCCAGGTGGAAAGAACAGACGTTTCCACTGCAAAAGTGCCTAACCATGGCAGCTCCAAGCAAATAGTATGTAGCTGCACCCCTGGAGGAAGGTCAGAAAGGCTGAAGGCTCTGTGTACCCTGGGTCTCCCAATACAAGCATTGCATTCTCCCCAGCAGAACTGGAGGCCAAGGAAGGGGCATTGTGTGCCCTGGAGGAGGGGGATGGTTCAGGGATCCACTGGTGCCACCACTTACCAAGTAAGACTGGAAAGGACAGAGCAGGCATATATGGCAGAGAGCTGGTGCCTGGGTTGTGGGAACAAAAGGAAACCAGCTCTGCATGAAGTACCACACCCAAAATCCCCTGAAAGAGAAGCCCAGCAATAAGATCATCTGAGATGGGATGAAGAGAGTCTATTTCATTACCCCTTATAATTCCTCTGAATGAGAAGGTGATGGAGTTGGTGAGTTATCACTAACTCTTCCATGGCCTAGACCACCCCGTAGTCGTTATCCTTGGGGCTGCCTCTTCCCACCTTCAGTCATGTAGTTCTGGAGGAAATTGGCAGTCATGTGTGCTGCTGGGTCAGGGTCAGTGACCATGTAAAGCCAATCATAGGACCCCGTGGCCCAGCCAGGATGGCTGACCTAGGGCTGTACTTGAGAACTGAGGTGAGTCATTCAGAGAACAAGCTTGAACTCTAATGGCTCCGAGCTTCTTTCCTTACTAGAAGATGCTTTCAGGATATAAAACTCTAGTGCATGTAGCTTGACTTCCTCACTAGGTGTAGAAGCATTAAGGAGGAAAGTTGTGAGACTAAGACCATCAAAGAAGAGGGAAGGGAAAGAGCGAGGGTGAGAGAGAATTGATGACTTCTGATTTCTTGGGTCCAGTCACTGAGATCTTTGTATTTGCTCTGACTCTTGTGTCCTGGATTCCGAGAATCATCAATGAGTCTCCCCTTTCCTTGAAGTCATTTGGGGAATGGCTCCTCTCAACTGTGATTCAGACTTTGTTCTAGATCCTTCCTGATCATTGTAGACCTCCCAGACTCAAACAGAGACACCCATTTGTTACAGCACCATTACTAGTGAAACCCTTTATTCTTTAATGGGAGTAGGGTTTGCAACCCACCAAATACAGTTCACCACCATCCTGGGCAGGAGTACCATAAGTGTGAGTGATTGTTTGCTCAGAGTGGCCTTACTGATTCCTGAGCCACACCAAGCATTTACACTGCCTGTGCCAGGCCAATCCTATCATTTCCTCGATCATAAACCGAGAAGTACTGCCTCAGGAAGACGTCACCCAGGATCCAGGTCTGTAGATATACTCACTGTGTTCTCTTTAAAGTGGTATAGCAGTGTCCCCTAGAATCCTGGAGGAGTCAGAGACACACATCAGTCAGCCTGAGCTCTTACCTGTGACTCCCGCCAATATTCAGACCCAGCACAATTCTTGGTTTTATTTCTCTCTTTTGGTAAGTATCAAGGGGTTTTATAAGCAGCAGGGGATGTGAGAGTTCATCCAGAACCAAAATGGGACAAGACATGCGCTTGCCATGAGGAAGGGTTTTGGCGAGGGGAGAAGTGGGTGCTGGGGATACAGCAAAATGATAAGAAACAAAGTCCTACTGTAGAGCATAAGGTGCCGGGAGCCAGCGTGAGGAATCCCACCCATGACAAGGTCATGCGGAAGGAAGCCTGACAAAATGCAAGGACGTAATCAGGCTTCAGAAGTTCCCCCCTTGAATTCCTGAGCATCTACTGCTCAAGACCAGAGTCTGCCTGCTTTACTGTGTTATGCTTTCCACCTACTCTTCTGTCATTAACAGGGGGCTGTCCCCCCACCACCTTTTTCTGGAAAAAACTTAATTTAGAGCTTTTAGATAATAAATCTCCTGGGCATAATATGAGTGTTTCAATCCAAAAACCCCTCTGATGGCTATCTAGCCTGCCTGCAGGACTTGTGCAGCTGCGCATGTGATTGTTTGAGGCTTCCTGACCGTGGGAGGCACAGGAAGCTTAAAACATCCTAGGAATGTAGGGGTTTCCAAGGAGTCAAAATCATTAGAATAGGACTGATTAAAGGTTTCATTTGTTGAGCCAATACTTGCTGCCAAATTTTCATCTCTTTTATTAGTTGATATAGTTGGTATATAGGAAAAAAACAAGTAACAACATTACATCTTTGAGTTAAGTACCTTCTTTGTTATAACCCGCTGCGCCTTTGTTCTATAAAGATGTAACTTTAGTGCTTTAAGGAGATGCAGATTAAAGAAAAACACTTCAGGGGAAACGAGTTTAACATTCATTAAGAAAGAGAGCCAAAAAGTGTTAGTAAGCCTCTTGGCCAGAAGATAATGTAAATCACCTGAGACCTTTTATATACAAAGAGATATACAGAAAGGGTCAGGGCTGCTGCCCCTGCATGACTCTGTATCTTCCATTATGTAAAATTTAGGGTATATAAACACCTTTTGAACAATAAAGTTGGAGGGGGATTTGCACAAGCCTGGCCTCCCCCGTGTTGATTCTTTCTCTTGCTCCCTCCCTCTCCTTTACAGGCTGATCCCTTGGAACGTGGAGGCTCACCGAGTCTACTTACTTGCCCTGGCTTCTAAGACCCACGCGAGAGGGAACCCAAGGCGGGTCACCCTCTGCTATTCAAGTGCGTGCTGTGACCCAACATAGACGGTGCAAGTTCCTTGTCCGGAACTTTATTGGTTTTCCATGTAAACCAAGTTAATCAGCCTCTTTTCTCCACTAAATTTTCCTACTACACTTTTTCTTCCTAATCTAATCTTATATTAATAAATAAATAAGTCTTTTCTCACCAACACCATCCCCGCATTGAATTCCCTGGATCCACTGGGGCTGGACCCCGGCAAGAAGGAACTATATTCAATCTCCAGTGATAAACCTCATGAAAAAGAATATACATTCTTAAACAAATGTACAGGTTTTTTTTGTAACTGAGTCACATTGCTGTGCAGAATAACTGAAACCAACACTGAAGATCAGGCATACTTCAATAAATTTTTTAGAAAAGAACAAGAGTGTCCATAGTTCTCCTCACTCCCTGTTTCTTCTGACTCCTGCTCCCTGTTTTCTCTGCACACAATGCCATTCTCCCCCTGCATCCCCACAAACTGAACTTTATTTTAAAAACTATTTTGTCTTGGAGTATAACTAATTAACAATATTCTGAGTTTCAGGTGGACAGTAAAGGACCTCAACTGTATGTATCTGGGTATGCTGGTTCCAAAGTTACCCCTCCCATCCAGGTTGTCATATAACTGAGCAGAGTTCCCTGTGCTACAAAGTAACTCATTGTTGGTTATCCATCTTAAATAGAGCAGTGCCCACAACACATTCTTGAAGACTTAACTCAGGAACTCTGGGAAGATTCCTTCGGCCCACACTCACACTCTTTGGCCACTCCAGGCTTGATTGGGTAACTTACTCTGGTTCCCCATCCCCACCAGTCAGTCCATAGCCCTCATAACCCCCAGCAAGTCCCCAGTGCCCCAATGCAGAGCACCCTGGGATGCCCTTTGCACGGAATCCAGTGCAGTTTTGCCCAGAACCAAGCAACTTTCCACATGGCTCCATGAGTTTACAGTTTTATAATACCTGAAATTCAGTATTCTTTGAGCCCATCAGCCAGCTCTGAACTCCCCTAGGGAGCTGTGTCAGGGCTCAGCAGTCATTGTGCAGCCTTTATTCACATTAGTATCTAGGCTCCCCACAGAGGGGTCAGGTATTCCAACTCACAAAGGGGGGCAACTGGCCAGAGCTAGGGGAAGATGCATCTAAGAACTAGGGTGACCATGTAGTTGATCATCCAAACAAGGAAAACTGTGAGAAGGGAAGGGAAACTGTTAAACCCTATGGTGGGAGAGCACACTGGGAGTGTCCCCAGTCATTCTCTTTTTCATATGGCCTATTTCATGACCACTGGAGCTGACTTTCGTGTTCATGCATCTGAGAGTTCAGATTGAATTGAAGCACTTTGAGGACTGAGGACCATAATGTTCCCCTCTCCTTGTGATTCCCACCATGCCAGCATGGTGTGGTGTCTCCACATTTATTTCAGGATGATCAGTGTCCCAGAGAGCCCTTTAATCTCAAGTGGTTCATTTTGTGGCAGGCTCTGTCAGACTTTATTTTTTGAGGCTCTTAAACCTCTGCAGATAGTGATTGCAGCCATGAAATTAAAAGACGCTTACTCCTTGGAAGAAAAATTAGGACCAACCTAGATAGTGTATTCAAAAGCAGACATTACTTTGCCGACTAAGGTCCGTCTAGTCAAGGCTATGGTTTTTCCTATGGTCATGTATGGATGTGAGAGTTGGACTGTGAAGAAAGCTGAGCACCGAAGAATTGATGCTTTTGAACTGTGGTGTTGGAGAAGACTCTTGAGAGTCCCTTGGACTGCAAGGAGATCCAACCAGTCCAATCTGAAGGAGATCAGCCCTGGGATTTCTTTGGAAGGAATGATGCTAAAGCTGAAACTCCAGTACTTTGGCCACCTCATGTGAAGAGTTGATTCATTGAAAAAGACCCTAATGCTGGGAGGGATTGGGGGCAGGAGGAGAAGGGGAAGACAGAGGATGAGATGGCTGGATGGCATCACTGACTCGATGGACGTGGGTCTGAGTGAACTCCGGGACTTGGTGATGGACAAGGAGGCCTGGCGTGCTGCGACTCATGGGGTGGCAAAGAGTCAGACACGACTGAGTGACTGAACTGAACTGAACTGGCCCAGCAACAGGACTCAGCAGCATTTGTAATAGTGCGAGATGGCCCGCAGATGGCGCCTACCTAGCAGCTGCAGCACAAGGGTTTCTGAAGTTCCTATTTGAGAACCACCCTTCAGGGTTCTCCCCTCACCTTGAGGATGTAAGCTTGAGCTAGCACTGGGTATTTGATGCTGTTGATAGTGAAGATAATAGAGAACAGGTTATTGACCGCAAAACATGACACATAGTTTAGTTAGAGAGAGAGGGAGAGAGGTTAACCCTGGATATCCTTCTTGTGTGTGAAGACTGGGAGTGACCGGGGGCATGACCCTTCACCTCGGAATGCCATGATGTGGTGCCAATGAGCTTCTGGATGTTACTGACCAGTTTTCTTGGGCCAAGGATCAGTGATGTCCAGAAGGGCCTCTCAGCTGCCAGAAGAAGCAATAACCTTTCTTTACATGGAGATACTGAGAGACAGTGTGACAAAGCAGGCATCAAGGCCTCTCTGAGTCTCCCAAGAGCTGCCCCATTCCTGACTGTTTCCTAAACAGGTCTTCATCTTTTGTGCTGACTCCTTTCCTTTGTTCTCCACATGGCACCTTCCTTGACATCTTTGAATGCAGTATTTGAATACTGCAGGATATTTTGTATCTTGACACAAGCTGGTCTTCCTTCCTAGAAGAGTCCCCTCCTCTTTGACTAGCAAATTTCTTCTCATCTTCCAGATTCCAGTTTAATTATCATTGCTTCAGGGAAGTCTTTCCCTCGTTGTTTGTCAGTTTCCTGTCTTGGTCACTTTCTGCAGACCCTTTCTCATGCATGCTGCTGCTGCGAAGTCACTTCAGTTGTGTCTGACTCTGTGCGACCCCAGAGATGGCAGCCCACCAAGCTCCCGCATCCCTGGGATTCTCCAGGCAAGAACACTGGAGTGGGTTGCCATTTCTTTCTCCAATGCATGAAAGTGAAAAGTGAAATTGCTGTCGCTCAGTAATTTCCGACTCTTTGCCACCCCATGGACTGCAGTCTACCAGGCTCCTCCGTCCATTGAATTTTCCAGGCAAGAGTACTGGAGTGGGGTGCCTCTCATGTCTAGCATGTACAAAAGTCACAATCACCATGTCACCCTCACATCCAAGAAGGCAGATGCACAAGAAATGACACACACACATAGTGAATTGTGTCTTTGGTACATGCTCATGATACACACACATAGTGAATTGTGACTTTCACAATTCATTATGTGTGTGTGTCATTTCTTGTTGCCTCTGCCTTCCTAGATGTGAGGGTGAGATTTATTCTCATTGCCTCCCTAAAGTGCCTGGCACACAGTGGATGCCCAATGTTTGTCTGTTTAGTGAGTGAATGAAGACTGTGAAAATAATCAATGAGGAACATACAGAGGGCTGTATCTGGTGGGAAATAAGCAATGGGTCAACCACTGAGTGAAGCTGGAGATTCGCAGGGACAGTAGATTCTCATAGTGGTGGGAGAGAGGGGCTCCTCTGGGAGAGGGTGTTTCCCAGCACTGCTCCTACAACCAGTTCAGACCCTGAGAACCTGGCCAGGAAATACATGACTAGCCCACAGAAACTCCAAAGGACAGGTCAGCTTTTGTCTGAGGGTATCACACAGAATCTTATCATTTATGCCTCTTGTCCTCAGGTCACTCCTGGATCCCACCTTCCTGATTCTCTGTTCTAGCCCCTGCCCCACTGTGTGCCCAGGTACATGGGGTGTCTTTTCTTTTCTTTTTTTTTCTTTTTTTTTTTAGTTGCTTTCAAGTCTTTAGACTCAGCCAACCTCTCTCCACTGCTGGGTAGCTGCTCCCTAAGAAGACCAGTTTTCCCCATTTGCTCAAGAATTTCCCTGTCTTTAAACTGACATTTATCTGTGCTGAGAACTTCCTTGGCCCCAGGTAGCCCTGGAGAGTTGGTCATCTTATAACTCTGTTCAGTCTGGTATAATCCTCCCTGATTCTCGGTTCAGCGCACTGGAGAATCCTCTAACCATGCTCCACGCCTCACAGGGCAGTGGGTGCAGCCCTCTCCCAGCTGCACAGACCTCTCTGGACCATTTTAGTACCCTGGTCAGAGCCCTGGTCAGAAGGCCTGGGGATTATAAACACACGGGTTGTTTGTGTATCTATGTGTTTATGTGTTTGTTTGTATATCTATTTGTATGTGACTCTAATTGTGTTTTTCTGTCTCTGAATAGCTATGCATGTTTATATGTGTCTCTGTTTATATGTGTCTGCTTGTGTGTTTCCATGTGTCTGTGTGTCTGTCTGTGTCATTGTGGGTAGTGTATATGTCTGTGTCACTATGTGTCTGAGAATCCGTTTGTGTGTGTCTGCCTGTGTCAGTGTACAGATGTGGAGCATCAGTTGGGCTGACCCTCAGAGGGAGAGGCTTACTGGTCCATGTGTAAATGCCAGTCTCCCGCTTGAATCAATGGTACTCAGTTGAGCATTCCCTGGTAGTAGGCTTGTCCATCCCTCCAAAAATCACCACACTGCCCCTCCCCTGCATCTGTAGAGAGAAAAGAGGGGGAGATCTTTGGAGGACAGTAACAACAGCTCTGTTGGAGAGCTTGTGTTTGTGCCTGCCTACCCATCAAGGCCCTAATAAAGTCTCCATTTACAGATGCAGAAATCGAGGCTAGGAGTGATTGAGAACCAGACTGAGGTCAGTTACTGGCTAATGAGTAGCACAGAGGAGGTTAGAAGCTGATTCACATGGTTGGGCTCCACCCACTATGCCTTCTGAAGAGGCCCAGGACCTCCTGCTACCTGTGTGCTCAGAAACCCTCAGACGACAGGGTGCTGAAGAGTTTTTGCTTTCCCCTTGTCCAGCTCATCATTTGTCAGGAAAATCAAATCCTGGGAGTGCTAAGGATGTGGGTTCAGGTCACCCAGAGTTTGTTCCACTGGCCTGTGACCTCTACTGTTAAAGGGTCCCACACTCAGAAGGGACCACACCTCTCCTCTCCCTGTCTTTTTTTTTTTTTTTCTCCCTGTCTTAAAATGACTTCTGTTTCTTGAACAAGGGATCCCATATTTTGTGTTTTGTGTCCCACACTGTTATTTTTCACTGGCTCCTGCAAATTGGGTAGCTGGTCCTGGGCTCCCAGTGGAATGCTAATGAGGAATGAAAGATGTCCACCATCGTTCTCTTTCCTGCCTTATCAAATTCATTAGCAAATCCTATTGCTTTTCCCTCCAACTTGTTTTGTGTTGCCTTCCATTAGTCTTCCTCCTCACTCACTCCCCTAACCAAGTTACTAATCTTGAGCACAGGAGCAGGCATGTATTCCAATAAAATGTTACTTATAAAAACAAGAGGTGGTGCCAGGTTGGGCCCTGGGGCCATAGTTATCCTGGCTTAGATTATCTCTCAGGATACTTCTTTATCAAGAGTTCCATAATTTTCATGCAACTGAAAGCACCTTACAGCTAATTGGAGAAAGGGATTGTCCATCTCTGACTTACTTACTTAAGTAGAAGGCAAAAACAGGCTCAGAAATGGCACCTTGATTCTTCAGGTTGTCAAAGATGGGGGTGGCTCTAGTGAAGGACACGTTGGGGTAGTTCAAGCCCAAGATGCCATCAAAAGGTATACCCTCAAACCCGGATTCTGCCAGGCTTAGACCAAATAGCTGGTCAGTGCTTACAAGGTCCCCAATCTGTGGGAGAGAAGAGTGGTCCCATTTACAGATACATGAAGTGGTGCTAGGGCTGGGCTGGGGTGCATTCCCATTACATCCTCAAAGAATTGAGGCTGGCTGTGTCTTTGGTGGACCTCAACAATTAGAACAAGGTGGGAGGGGAATTTGGGTTACATTTGTGTGAGGCTGTGAATTTTAAAACATCTGTCCCTCTGAAAAACACCACCTCAGTGAGTCAAATTGGCCTCATGGCTTCTGTCCAGGTGGGTCAACCAAGAGTCAGGCCAAGACCCACTCGTGCCACCTTGTGGACAAAATGAGTCGAGAGCAAGATAGCCCTCTCTTTGGCATGATGTAATGAGAGGAATGGACTGCATTCTCTGTAAGGAACTGTGGATTCTGCATCTGTCCGGGAAGACAGAAGCTGAAAACCCAATCTTACTTGCAGGGTTCTATGAAATTATTGCCTGGGAAACTCACTTTTGGGGATACGTGTGTATTTCTGTGAGTGTTTATGAAAGAAAGAGAGAGAAGGGAACTACTCAAGTACTTTGGAGAGGCAGGTAATAGGTTTTATTAGACTCTCAAAGGTCTCCTAGAGTGAGAACTCATTTATCAAGGCCACTGACATCTCTGGCATCCAGTTTCCCACTCTGAATACTTGAAGCCCTTGACTGCCCCCAGGGTGCCCAGATCAGTTTTATCATGTCCCAAAAACCCCACAGCAAGTGCAGCCTTGAAAAGCCAGCCCAGCTCCACCACATACCATATGTGTGACCTCAGCAAGGCCCTTGCTGTCTGTACCTCAGTTTCCTCATATGTCTCATGAGCTGATCAGACCATTTGCTGTGTGGGGTTGTTGCAGATTAAACCAGTTATTACCTGAAAGTGCCTGGAACAGTCTGTGAATATAAAAGTGGGTGCTTTATCCCCTCTTCTCGCTCCCAGCAAAATGAATCTTGAACTGCTCATGGGCAGAGGAGCTGCAACTCCGAACCACAAACCACTCTCTTGGTTAGCTAATCTGTTTGCTCATGTGTCACCACAGGCACTGCCTCCCCACACACATGATCCTGTGGCTAAGATGGCCAATATCTATGGGAGTTAGGCTAGGAAGGGTCCTGCCAGATGGTCCTGCATCTGTTTTGCAAGCAGGGGTCACTCCATAACCAGTCCTGACTCAGCTTCTGTTTACACATTACCCGAACAGTGTCATAAGCAAGAAATCCCTTTATACTCCCAGATCCATAGGCGATGCTGAAGGTCTTTTGGGTAGGCTGGAAGGTGGAAGACTTTTAATGTCTGTACCTAATTTGTCCCACTGGAGAAAGGAATGGCAAGCCACTTAAGTATTCTTGCCTTGAGAACCCCATGAATAGTATGAAAAGGAAAAATGATAGGATAACAAAAGAGGAACTCCCCAGGTCAGTAGGTGCCCAATATGCTACTGGAGATCAGTGGAGAAATAACTCCAGAAAGAATGAAGGGATGGAGCCAAAGCAAAAACAATACCCAGTTGTGGGTGTGACTGGTGATAGAAGAAAGATCCGATGCTGTAAAGAGTCATATTGCATAGGAATCTGGAATGTCAGGTCCATGAATCAAGGCAAATTGGACGTGGTCAAACAAGAGATGGCAAGGGTGAACATCGACATTCTAGGAATCAGCTAACTAAAATGGACTGGAATGGGTGAATAGATGACCATTATATCTACTACTGTGGGCAGGAATCCCTCATAAGAAATGGAGTAGCCATCATGGTCAACAAAAGAGTCTGAAATGCAGTACTTGGATGCAATCTCAAAAAAGTCAGAATGATCTCAGTTCATCTCCAAGGCAAACCATTCAATATCACAGTTATCCAAGTCTATGCCCCAACCAGTAATGCTGAAGAAGCTGAAGTTGAACAGTTCCATGAAGACCTGGCTACAGGTCCATTCCAAAGGAGATTAGCCCTGGGTGTTCTTTGAAAGGAGTGATGCTGAGGCTAGAACTCCAGTACTTTGGCCACCTTATGCGAAGATTTGGCTCATTGGAAAGGACTCTGATGCTGGGTATGATTGGGGACAGGAGAAGAAGGGGACGACAGAGGATGAGATGGCTGGATAGCATCACTGACAAGATGAATGTGAGTTTGAGTGAACTCTGGGATTTTGTGTTGGACCGGGAGGCCTGGCATGCTGCAATTCATGGGGTTGTAAAGATTCAGCCACGACTGAGAGAGTGAACTGAACTGAATGCATATATATGGAATTTAGAAGGATGGTAATAACCCTGTATGCAAGACAGCAAAAGACACACAGATGTATAGAACTGTCTTCTGCACTCTGTGGCAGAGGGCAAGGGTGGGATGATGTGGGAAGATAACATTTAATCATATATATTATTATATGTGAAATTAATCACTAGTCCAGGTTCGATGCATGATACAGGATGCTCAGGACTGGTACACTGGGATGACTCAGAGGGATGGTATGGGGAGGGACGTGAGAGTGGGGTACATATGAGGAACCCGTGTATACGTGTGGTGGGTCATGTCAATATATGGCAAAACCAATAAAATGTTGTAACGTAGTTAGCCTCAAATTAAAGTAAATAAATTTATAGTTGAAAAAATGAGTAATTTTCACATTGGTGGTGGCGACACAATTAGACTTGGTGCAATTTGAGACTCAAGGATTGTTCCCTGTAATTCAGACCAGTACTATCAGCTCTGCTGAAACCTGGAAGGGTATCACCTGTACCTTCCTACAGTTCTCTGTATTTAGCTCTCTCCTGTGAACTCTAACTATATAGAGTCATAAATCTCTCTTCATGGGGAGACTGTTTGTTTCTGCCTAGGTACACCTTCCATGTATGTGCTGGAAACTATTTCTAGAGTTTAGGCAATTGTAGAACTCTCCTTGCTTGCTCCCCAACTCAGGAATCCATTCTCTGCTGCCAGATGTTTGATGTAAAACAGTGCTCTTTCATTTGTCTTTTCTAGTTTGGAGTTATTTGAGACAGGAGGATAAATGTGCCCTTTACTCCTTTATGTCGCCTATAATGGAAGTCTCCCTGCAACCAGAACTCAATGAATGTCTTGTGAATGCTAGGCAATAACTTCTGTGCATGGGTGCAAACTTGATTGGGAATATGTGTTGGGGCCTTAGGGAGCCCCAGTCTTGCTGGAGAAACATGCCAATTGCAAATAGTATTTGCTGTGTGGTATGTTCAGTTCAGTTCAGTTGCATAGTCATGTCCGACTCTGCAGCCCCATTGACTGCAGCATGACAGGGCTTGCTGTTCTTCACCAACTCCTGGAGCTTGGGCAAAGTTATGTCCATTGAGTTGGAGATTCCATCCAACCATCTCATCCTCTGTCAACCTCTTCTCCTCCTGTCTTCAATCTTTCCCAGTAACAGAGTTGTTTCTAATGAGTCAGTTCTTCACATCAGTTGGCCAAAGTATTGGAGGTTCAGTTTCAGCATCGGTCCTTGCAGTGAATATTCAGGTTTGATTTCCTTTAGGAAGACTGGGTGGGTCTCCTTGCAGTTCAAGAGACTCTCAAGGGTCTTACCAAACACCACAGTTCAAAACCATCAATTCTTCATCAGTCACCATTCTTTATGGTCCAACTGTCACATCCATACATGACAACTGGAAAAATCATAGCTTTGATTATACTGAACTTTTTCAGCAAAGTAATCTCTCTACTTTTAAAAAATGTGTATAGGTTTGTCATAGTTTTTCTTCAAAAGAGCAAGCATCTTTTAATTTCATGGCTGCAGTCATCATCTGCAGTGATTTGGGGGCCCCCAAAATAAAGTATCTCACTATTTCCATTGTTTCCCCATCTATTTACCATGAAATGATGGGACCAAATGATCTTCATTTTCTGAATGTGAAGTGTAAACCAGATGTTTCACTCTCCTATTTCACTTTTATCAAGAGGTTCTTTAGTTACTCTTCAACTTCTGCTGTGAGGGTGGTGTCTTCTGCATATCAGAGGCTATTGATATTTCTCCCAGCAATCTTGATTCCAGCTTGTGCTTCATCCAGTTGGGCATTTCACATGACGTACTCTGCATATAAGTTAAATAAGCAAGGTGACAATATACAGCCTTTATATACTGCTTTCCCGATTTGAAACCAGTCTTCTTTTCCATGTTCAGTTCTAACTGTTGCTTCTTGACCTGCATACAGATTTCTCAGAAGGCAGGTAAGATGGTCTGGTATTCCCATCTCTGTAAGTTTTCCACAGTTTGTTGTGATCCACAGAGTCAAGGGATTTTGCATGGTCAATAAAGCATAAGTAGGTGTTTTTCTAGAAATCTCTTGCTTTTTCTATGATCCAACGAATGTTGACAATTTGATCTCTGGTTCCTCTGCCTTTTCTAAATCCAGCTTGAACATATTGAATTTCACAGTTCATGTACTGTTGAAGACTTGCTTGGAGAAATTACTTTGATAGCATGCGAGATGAGTGCAACTGTGTGGTAGTGGAACATTTTTTGAAATCACCCTTTTTGGGGATTGCAAGGAAAACAACCTTTCCAGTACTGTGGCCACTGCTGTGTTTTCCACATTTGCTGGCATATTAAGTGCAGCTCTTTAACAGCATCATCTTTTAGGATCTGATATAGCTCTACTGCAGTGTGATCACCTCCAATAGCTTTGCTCGTAGTGATGCTTCTGAAGACGCATTTGACTTCGCATTTCAGGATTGTCTAGCTCTAGGTAAGTGACCACACCATCGGTGTTATCTGGGTCATCACTGTCTTTTTTGTGCAGTTCTTCTATGTATTCTTTCACCTTCTTATTAATATATTCTGCTTCTGTTAGGTACATCCCATGTCTCTCTTTTATTGTGCCCATCTTTTCCTGAAACATTCCCTCCCTATCTCGAATTTTCTTGAAGAGATCTCTGGTCTTTCACATTCTAATGTTTTCCTCTATTTCTTTCACTGATCACTTAGGAAGGCTTTTTTTCTTTCTTTTTTTTTTTTAATCTCTTCTTGCTATTCTTTGGAACTCTGCATTCAGATGAGTATGTCTTTCTTTTCTCCTTTGACTTTTGCTTCTCTTCTTTTCTAACTTCTTTGTCAGGCCTCCTCAGGCAACCATTTTGCCTTTTTGATTTTTTTTTTCCTTAGATTGTCTTGATGTGGTATATATAGATTAAAAAATGAGATCATGGCATCTACTTCAATCACTTCATGGCAGATATCTGGAAAAACAATGAAAACAGTGACATAATTTATTTTGCTGGGCTCCAAAATCACTGTAGATAGCGACTGCAGTTATGAATAAAAAGATGTTAGCTCTTTGGAAGAAAAGCTATCATGAAAAACATGACAGCATACTAAAAAGCAGAGACATTACTTTACCAGCAAAGGTCTGTATAGTCAAAGATATGGTTTTACCAGAAATCGTGAGTGGATGTGAGAGTTGGACCATGAAGAAATCTGAGTATCAAAGAATTGATGGTTTTAAACTGTGGTGTTGGACAAGACTCTTAAGAGTCCCTTGGACTGCAAGGAGATCCAACCAGTCCATGTTAAGGAAATAAGTCCTGAATATTCATTGGAAGGACCGATGATGAAGCTGAACCTCCAATACTTTGGCCACCTGATGGGAAGAACTGACTTATTAGAGAAGACCTTAATGCAGGGAAAGATTAAAGGCAGAAGGCAAAGGGGGAAGGCAGAAGATGAAATTGTTGGGTGGCATCACTGACCTGATGAAGATGAGTTTGAGCAATTTCTGGGAGTTGGTGATGGACAGGGAAACCTGGCATGCTGCACCCCATGATATACGACTGAGAGACTGAACTGAACTGATGTACAGAGGGCGTCAGGGAGCTGACAGAAGTCTTTGGGGTCCAGTCAAGCCTTTGGCCCTGGTGGGAGTGGTGAAAGTTTCAGGTGGAAGGGGAGGCTTCCCATCCTCTGGTGCAGGTCCTTGAATCCAAGGCAAAGAGCACCAGATTTTGAATGTGTTACCAAATATTGTTTTCTAAAAAACAACAACAACAAAAAAAAAAAAAACAAGAAACTGTTTTCTGCAGGAGTGAGAACTTTGACGGAGTCTATTCTTTAGGTTTTACTGAGGAATGTGGAAGGGATATGGAGTGGGCTGAGTCTGCAAAAATTAGGTGACCAGCTGCTGGAGGGTCACGCTTATGGTAGACATTCTGCACTAGATGGAAAACAAATGCACAGATAAACATGTCTCTTCTAGGGTTTACATGTCCATGTATTACATTGTTTCAGCAGATCACTTCAATGGTGTCTTGGGGCAAGCAAGAAATGCAAGAAGAGTGGTTTGCTTTTGTCAATTCCTGTAGGTACTTAGATGACTAAATGCTTGGTTACTTATTTGCATGGTTGGAATTATGCTTGGGAAAGAAAACTAGATGAGGTCCACATATATTTCGACGTTAAACAGCAAGCATAGGAAGGTTACTAAAACAACTGTAGGTAATTTAAACATGAAGGGCCAAATGGTGAAAGATTCATTTAACAGGCTGAGATTGGACTGTACAGGTAGCCATAGTTGTTGCTATGACAAGTAGCCACAACAGCTACTTGTTGCTAGGCTGGAGATGTGGGAAACTGACAAGAGAGCAAGAGCCTTTACGATTTTCCTTGCAGTGTGATTTCAGGGGAGTAGTTGACAAGGAAAGGCTGATGGTAAGGGTGAGGAAGGGAGTAATCTGACACACTAATCATTAGCTCTTGTGTAAGTGCAGAAAACAGAAGCATCAGCTCAGTCAGAGTTCTGGATCGGGGTTCAGAAATAGATGTCATTGGGCTTGAATCAATATTTAGCCTTGGGGATGGCTGCCATAACCTCTAAGCAGAAGTTTTCCTTCTCCCCAGGTGGCAGAATAATTCATATTTGTTCCAGACTCAGGAACCCGGAAAGCCCTCTCAGGTCCATTTGCTTTTTGCAAGCACACATGCAATCTAGAAGGTGGAATTATCACCATGGTGCCCATTTTCCAGATGAGAAAACTGAGGTTAAGAGACTTGATCAAGCTCACACAGCTAAGCATGTGAGAATCCAAGCACAAACCCAGGGTAACAGTCCTCAAATTGTGTGTTTTTGTTCCACACCCACTGGGAGTGGTGGGTGGTGATCTGGAAGCAATGCTTAGGCAGAAGCAAACAATATTCACATTTAAATAGAAGAACAGCCGCCTGCCCTTAGTGAGAGGTCAGGGGTGGCAGCTGGAAGGAGACACCCCACGTCCGAGGTCGGGGGGTGGGGGCGGGCAGGAGAAGCCACCTCAAGCCTGAGGCCAGGGGCGGAACCTTGAGGAGCCAACCGGAGCCCGAGGCCAGGGCCTGCGGATGGGAGGAGCCACCCAAGGAGTGGTGGCTGCCCAGGCACAGGAGGGCCTAAAGGAGCTATCCCACGCTGAAGATCAGGAACGGTGGCAGTAAGGAGATACTCCTCATCCAAGGTAAGGAACAGCGGCTGTGCTTTGCTGGAGCAGCAGTGAAGAGATACCCCACGCCAAGGTAAGAGAAACCCAAGTACGATGGTAAGTGTTGCAAGAGGGCATCAGAGGACAGACACACTGAAACATTAGTCACAGAAAACTAGTCAATCTTATCACACTAAGACCACAGCCTTGTCTACTCAATGAAACCAAGCCATGTCTGCAGGGCAACCCAAGATGGGCAGGTCATGGAGAGGCCTGACAGAATGTGGTCCACTGGAGAAGGGAATGGCAAGCCACTTCAGTATTCTTACCTTGAGAACCCCATGAACAGTAGAAAAAGGCAAAATGATAGGATACCAAAAGAAGACCATCCCAGGCCATGAGGTGCCCAATATGCTACTGGAGATCAGTGGAGAAATAACTCCAGAAAGAGTGAAGGAATGGAGCCAAAGCAAAAACAATACCCAGCTGTGGATGTGACTGGTGACAGAAGCAAGATCCAATGCTGTAAAGAGCAATACTGCATAGGAGCCTGGAATGTCAGGTCCATGAAGGCAAATTGGCATGTGGTCAAACAAGAGATGGCAAGGGTGAAGGTCGACATTCTAGCAATCGGTGAACTAAAATGGACTGGAATGGGTGAATTTAACTCAGATGACCATTACATCTACTACTGAGGGCAGGAATCCCTCAGAAGAAATGGAGTAGCCATCATGGTCAACAAAAGATTCCAAAATGCAGTACTTGGATGCAATCTCAAAAATGACAGAATAATTCTGTTCATCTCCAAGGCAAACGATGCAGTATCACCGTTATCCAAGTCTATGCCCCAACCAGTAACACTGAAGAAACTGAAGTTGAACGGTTTTATGAAGACCTACAAGATCTTTGAGAACTAACACCCAAAAAGATGTCTTTTTCATTATAGGGGACTAGAATGCAAAAGTAGGAAGTCAAGAAACACCTGGAGTAACAGGCAAATTTGGCCTTGGAATGCAGAATGAAGCAGGGCAAAGACTAATAGAGTTTTGCCAAGAAAATGCACTGGTCATAAAAAACACCCTCTTCCAACAACACAAGAGAAGACTCTACACATGGACATCACCTGATGGTCAACACCAAAATCAGATTGATTATATTCTTTGCAGTCAAAGATAGAGAAGCTCTATACAGTCAACAAAAACAAGACCGGGAGCTGACTGTGGCTCAGATCATGAGCTCCTTATTGCCAAATTCAGACTGAAATTGAAAAGAGTAGGGAAAACTGCTAGACCATTCAGGTATGACCTAAATCAAATCCCTTATGATTATACAGTGGAAGTGAGAAATAGACTTAAGAGTCTAGATCTAATAGATACAGTGCCTGATGAACTATGGACAGAGGTTTGTGACATTGTACAGGAGACAGGGATCAAGACCATCCCCATGGAAAAGAAATGCAAAAAAGCAAAATGGCTGTTGGGGAGGCCTTACAAATAGCTGTAAAAAGAAAAGAGGTGAAAAGCAAAGGAGAAAAGGAAAGATAAAAGCATCTGAATGCAGAGTTGCAAAGAATAGCAAGAAGAAATAAGAAAGCCTTCTTCAGCGATCAATGCAAAGAAGTAGAGGAAAGGAACAGAATGGGAAAGACTAGAGATCTCTTCAAGAAAAATAGAGATACCAAGGGAACATTTCATGCAAAGATGGGCTTGATAAAGGACAGAAATGGTATGGACCTAACAGAAGCAGAAGATATTAAGAAGAGGTGGCAAGAATACACAGAAGAACTGTACAAAAATGATTTTCACGACCCAGAAAATCATGATGATGTGATCACTCATCTAGAGCCAGACATCTTGGAATGTGAAGTCAAGCGGTCCTTAGAAAGCATCACTACGAACAAACCTAGTGGAGGAGATGGACTTCCAGTTGAGCTGTTTCAAATTCTGAAAGATGATGCTGTGAAAGTGCTGCACTCAATATGCCAGCAAGTTTGGAAAACTCAGCAGTGGCCACAGGACTGGAAATGTCAGTTTTCAATCCAATCCCAAAGAAAGGCAATGCAAAAGAATGCTCAAACTACCGCAAAATTGCACTCATCTCACATGCTAGTCAAGTAATGCTCAAAAACCTCCAAGCCAGACTTCAGCAATACGTGAACCGTGAACTTCCGGATGTTCAAGTTGGTTTTAGAAAAGACAGAGGAACCAGAGATCAAATTGCCAACATTTGTTGGATCATGGAAAAAGCAAGAGAGTTCCAGAAAATCCTCTATTTCTGCTTTATTGACTATGCCAAAGCCTTTGACTGTGTGGATCATAATAAACTGGAAAATTCTGAAAGAAATGGGAGTACCAGACCACCTGACCTGCCTCTTGAGAAATCTGTATACAGGTCAGGAAGCAATGGTTAGAACTGGACATGGAACAACAGATTGGTTCCAAATAGGAAAAGGAGTACGTCAAGGCTGTATATTG
>SJXO01000094.1:41371-105051 GCA_006408615.1 Connochaetes taurinus | reverse complement strand
TATGGTTTTTCCTGTGGTCATGTATGGATGTGAGAATTGGACTGTGAAGAAGCCTGAGCGCCGAAGAATTGATGCTTTTGAACTGTGGTATTGGAGAAGACACTTGAGAGTTCCTTGGACTGCAAGATCCAACCAGTCCATTCTGAAGGAGATCAACCCTTGGATTTCTTTGAGGGGAATGATGCTAAAGCTGAAGCTCCAGGACTTTGGCCACCTCATGCAAAGCGTTGACTCATTGGAAAAGACTCTGATGCTGGGAAAGATTGGGGGCAGGAGGAGAAGGGGACAACCCAGGATGAGATGGCTGGATGGCATCACAGACTCGATGGACATGAGTCTGAGTGAACTCCGGGAGATGGTGATGGACAGGGAGGCCTGGAGTGCTGCGATTAATGGGGTCGCAAAGAGTCGTCTCAGTGACTGAACTGAACTGAACTGAACTGAAATAGAAGAAAGTAAGGAAAACCACTAGAACATTCAGCTATGACCTAATTCAAATCCCTTATGGTTATATAGTGGAGATGAAAACTAGATTCAAGGGATTAGGTCTGTTAGCCTGAAGAACTATGGATGGAGTCTTGTAACATTGTACGGGAGGTGGTCATCAAAACCACCCTCAAGAAAAACAAATGTGAGAAACCAAAATGGTTGCCTAAGGAGGCCTTAAAAGTAGCTGAGAAAATAAGAAAGCTGAAAGGCAAAGGAGAAATGGAAAGATATACCCAATGGAATGCAGACTTCCAGAGAATAGCAAGGAGAGATAAGAATGTCTTCATAAGTGAATAGTGAAAGAATTAGAGGAACACAGTGGAATTGCAAAGAGTATAGATCTCTTCAAGAAAAGTGGAGATACCAGTAGAACACTACATGCAAATATGGGCACAATAAAGGGCAGAAAAGTCAAAGACCTAACAGAAGAAGATGAGATTAAGCAGAGTTGGCAAGAATGCAGAGAAGAACTATACAAAAATGATCATAATTACTGGGATAGGGATGATGCTGGGGTCACTTACATAAAGCCAGATATACTGCAGTATGAAGTCAAGTGGGCTTTAGGAAGCATCACTACAAGAAAAGCTAGGGAAGGTGATGAAATTCCAGCTGAACTGTTTAAAATTTCTAAAGAATGAGGCTGTAAATATGCTGCATTCAATATGTCAGCAAATTTGGAAAACTCATTAGTGGCCACAGTGCTGGAAAAGGTCAGTTTTCATTCCAATCCAAAAGAAAGGCAATTCCAAAGAATGTTCAACCTATCATGGCATTGTGTTCATCTCACTTGCTAGCAAGGTAATGCTCAACATGTTTCAAGCTAAATTTCAACAGTACATGAACTGAGAGTTTCCAGCTATACAAACCGGTTTGAGGAAACAGAGATCAAATTGCCAACATACACTGGATAATAGAGAAAGCAAGGGAATCCCAGAAAAATTTCCATCTGCTTCACTGACTATGCTAAAGATTTTCACTGTGTGGACACAACAAACTGTGGAAAATTCTTAAGGAAATGGGAATACCAGATCACCTTACCTTTCTCCTAACAAGTCTGTATGTAGGTCAAAAAACGGCAGTTAGAATCTAACACGGAACAACGGAAAGATTTAAAACTGGGAAAGGGGCACAACAAGGTATACATTGTCACTCTGGTTATTTAACTTATATGTAGGATACATCATCCAATATACTGGTCTGGATAAATCCCAAGCTGGAATCAAGATTGTTGGGAGACGTATCAATGTCCACAAATATGAAGATTACAGCCCCATAATAACAGAAAGCAAAGAAGAATTAAAGAGCCTCTCGATAAGGAGAGGACATTAAAAACCTAGCTTAAACTCAATATTCAAAAAACTATTCAGAAAAAGATACTCAACATTCAGGGCATCCAGTCCCAACATTTCAAGGCATATAGATGAGGGAAAAGTGGAAACGGTGGCACATTTTATTTTCTTTGGCTCCAAAATCACTATGGAACTTGACTGCAGTCACAAAATCAAAAGCCTCCCTGTCCATCACCAACTCCCAGAGTTCACACAGACTCACGTCCATCGAATCAGTGATGCCATCCAACCATCTCATCCTCTGTCGTCCCCTTCTCCTCCTGCCCCTAATCCCCCCAGCATCATGGTCTTTTCCAGTGAATCAACTCTTCACATGAGGTGGCCAAAGTATTGGAGTTTCAGCTTCAGCATCAGTCTTTCCAAAGAATACGCAGAACTGATCTCCTTTAGGATGGACTGGTTGGATCTCCTTGCAGTCCAAGGGACTCTCAAGAGTCTTCTCCAACACCACAGTTCAAAAGCATCAATTCTTCAATGCTCAGCTTTCTTCATAGTCCAGATCTCACATCCATACATGATCACTGGAAAAACCATAACCTTGACTAGACGGACCTTAGTCAGCAAAGTAATGTCTCTGCTTTTGAATATGCTATCTAGCTTGGTCATAAATTTCCTTCCAAGGTGTAAGCGTCTTTTAATTTCATGGCTGTAGTCACATTCTGCAGTGATATTGGATCCCCAAAAAGTAAAGTCTGACACTGTTTTCACTGACTCCTCATCTATTTCCTATGAAGTGATGGGACCAGATGCCATGATCTTCGTTTTTTGAATGTTGAGCTTTAAGCCAACTTTTTCACTCTCCTCTTTCAATTTCATCAAGAGGCTTTTTAAATCCTCTTCAATTTCTGCCATAAGGATGGTGTTATGTGCATGTCTGAGGTTATTGATATTTTTCCTGGAAATCTTGATTCCAGCTTGTGCTTCTTCCAGCCCAGCGTTTCTCATGAGGTACTCTGAATCTAAGTTAAATAAGCAAGGTGACAATATACAGCTTTAACATACTCCTTTTCCTATTTGAAACCAGTCTGTTGTTCCATGTCCAGTTCTAACTATTGCTTCCTGACCTGCATACAGGTTTCTCAAGAGGCAGGTCAAGTGGTCTGGTATTCCCATCTCTTTCAGAATTTTCCAGTTTATTGTGATCCACACAGTCAAAGGCTTTGGCATAGTCAATAAAACAGAAATAGATATGTTTCTGGAACTCTCTTGCTTTTTTGATGATCCAGCAGATGTTGGCAATTTGATCTCTGATTCCTCTGTCTTTTATAAAACCAGCTTGAACAACTGGAAGTTCACAGTTCACTTATTGCTGAAGCCTGGCTTGGAGAATTTGAACATTACTAGTGTGTGTGTTGAGTGCAATTGTGCAGAAGTTTGAGCATTCTTTGGCATTAGCTTTCTTTGGGATTGGAATGAAAACTGAGCTTTTCCAGTCCTGTGGCCACTGCTGAGTTTCCAAATTTGCTGGTATATTGAGTTCAGCACTTTCACAGCATCATCTTTTAGGATTTGAAATAGCTCAACTGGAGTTCCATCACATCCACTAGCTCTGTTCTTAGTGATGCTTTCTAAGGCCCACTTGACTTCACATTCCAGGATGTCCGGCTTTAGTTGAGTGATCACACCACCGTATTTATCTGGGTCGTAAATCTCTTTTTTGTACAGTTCTTCTGTGTATTCTTGCCACCTCATCTTAATATTTTCTGCTTCTGTTACATCCATACTTTTTCTGTCCTTTATCAAGCCCATCTTTGCATGAAATGTTCTCTTGGTATCTCTAACTTTCTTGAAGAGATCTCTAGTCTTTCTTATTCTGTTGTTTTCCTCTATTATTTGCATTGATCACTGAGGAAGGCTTTCTTATCTCTCCCTGCTATTCTTTGGAACTCTGCATGCAGATGCTTTTATCTTTCCTTTTCTCCTTTGCTTTTCACTTCTCTTCTTTTCACAGGTATTTGTCAGGTCTCCTCAGACAGTCATTTTGCTTTTTCGCATTTCTTTTCCATGGGGATGATCTTGATTCCTGTCTCCTGTACAAGGTCACAAACTTCCATCCATAGTTCATCAGGCACTATGTCTATCAGATCTAGCCCCTTAAATCTATTTCTCACTTTCACTGTATAGTCCTCAGATTGGTTTTTGTTTTTTTTTTTTGGTGGTTGTTGTTGTTGTTCCATACCCACTGGGAGTGGTGGGTGGTAATCTGGCACTATTGCTTAGGCATAAACAATCAATAGTCAGGCTTCAATTGAAGAAAGTAAGGAAAACCACTAAGCCATTAAGCTATGACCTAAATCAAACCCCTTATGATTATACAGTGGAGACGAAAATAGATTCAAGGGATTAGGTCTGGTAGCCTGAAGAACTATGGATGGAGGTTTGTAACATAGTACAGAAAGTGGTGACCAAAACCATACCCAAGAAAAACAAATGTGAGAAGGCAAAGTGGTTGCCTGAGGAGGCCTTGAAAACAGCTGAGAAAATAAAAGAAGTGAATACAAACAAGAAAGGGAAAGATATACCCAATAAAATGCAGACTTTCAGAGAATAGCAAGGAGAGATAAGAAAGTCTTAGTAGGTGAAAAGTGCAACAATTAGAGGAAAATAATAAATTGTAAATAGTATAGATTACTTCAGGAAAATTGGAGATACCATAGAAATACTTAATGGAAAGATGGGCACAATAAAGGACAGAAAAGTCAAAGACCTAACAGAAGCAAATGAGATTAAGAAGAGGTAATAAGGATGCACAGAAGAACTGTACAAAAATGGTCATAATGACCCGGATAGAGATGATGTTGGGGTCACTTATGTAAAGCCAGATATACTAGAACATGAAGTCAAGTGGGCCTCAGGAAGCATCACTACAAGCAAAGCTAGTGGAGGTGATGGAATTCCAGCTGAGCTGTTTAAAACATCGTAAAGAATGAGGCTGTAACAGCGCTGCATTCAATATGGCACCAAATTTGGAACACTCAGCAATGGCCACAGTGCTGGAAAAGGTCAGTGTTCATTCCAATCCAAAAGAAAGGCAATTGCAAACAATGTTCAATCTGTCATGCAATTGTGCTCATCTCACTTGCTAGCAAGGTAATGCTCAAAATCCTTCAAGCTAAGCTTTACAGTACATGAACTGAGAACTTCCAGATGTACAAACTGGTTTGAGGAACCAGATATCAAATTGCCAACATCCACTGGACCATAGAAAAAGCAAGGGGAAAAAAAAAAAAAAAAGAAAAAGCAAGGGGATTCCAGTAAATCATCTGCATCTGCTTCACTGACTATGATAAAGCCTTTCACTGTGTGGACCATAACAAACTGTGGAAAAGTCTTAAGAGAATGGAGTAGCAGATCACTTTACCTGTCTCCTGAAAGTCTGTATGTAGGTCAAAAAGTGGCAGTTAGAATCATACATGGAACAACTAAAAGATTTACAACTGGGAAAGGAGCATGACAAGGTATACATTGTTACTCTGATTATTGAACTTGTACATAGGAAAGATCATTCAATATGCTGGACTGCATAAATCCCAAGATGGAATCAAGATTGCTGGGAGAAATATCAACATCCACAGATATGAAGATGACACCACCCTAATAGCAGAAAGCAAAGAACTAAAGACCAGTTGATAAGAAGAGGAGATGAAAAAAGCTGGCTTAAAACTCAACATTCAAAAAACTATTCACAAAATGGTACTCAACATTCACAGCATCCAGTCCCACTACTTCATGGCATATAGATGATGGAAAAGTGGAAACAGTGGCAAATTTTATTTTCTTGGACATCAAAATTACTATGGACCTTGACTGCAGCCACAAAATTAAAAGACACTTGCTCCTTGGAAGGAAGAAATACTATGAAAATCCTGTGCTGCTGCTGCTGCTGCTGTTTCTTCAGTCATGTCCAACTCTGTGCCACCCCATAGACAGCAGCCCACCAGGCTCTACCGTCCCTGGGATTCTCCAGGCAAGAACACTGGAGTGGGTTGCCATTTCTTTCTCCATTGCGTGAAAGTGAAAAGTGAAAAGTGAAATTGAAGTCGCTCAATCGCATCCGACTCATAGCGACCCCATGGACTGCAGCCTACCAGGCGCCTTCATCCATGGGACTTTTTAGGCAAGAGTACTGGAGTGGCTTGCATTGCCTTCTTTGATGAAAAACCTGTACAGTGTATTAAAAAGCAGATTCTCATTTTGCTACAAAGGTCTGTAGTGTCAAAGCTATGATTTTTCCAGTAATCATGTACAGATGTGAGATCTGGACCATACAAAGGATGAATGCCAAAGCTTTTGAATTGTGGTGCTTGAGAAGATTCTTGAGAGTCCCTTACACAACAAGGAGATCAAACCAGTCAATCTGAAAGGAAATCAACCTCTGACCCCTGCTGTCTTAGCTGAGGCATCTACTGAGGGACTCCAGGAGGAAAGAACGGATGCTTCCACTGCAAAAGTGCCTAACCATGGCAGCTCCAAGCAAATAGTTTGTAGCTCCACCCCTGGAGGAAGCCCAGAAAAGCTGAAGGCTCTGTGTAGCCTGGGTCCCCTGATACATGCGTTGCATTCTCCCCAGCAGCATTGGAGGCAAAGGAAGGGGCATTCTTGGCCCTGGAGGTGGGTGATGGCTCAGGGATCCACTGGGACCACCACTTACCAAATAGGTCTGGAAAGGAAAGAGCAGGCATATGTGGCAGAGAGCTGGTTACTGGGATGTGGGAACAAGAGGAAACCAGTTCTGCATGAAGTACCTCACTCAAAAACCCCTGAAGAAGTCCAGCAATAAGATCATCTGAGATAGGATGAAGAGAGTCTATTTCATTACCCCTTATAGTTCCTATGAGTGAGGAGATGGTGGAGTTGGTGGGTCATCACAAACTTCCATGGCCTAGACCATTTGCCAGTCGCTATTCTTGGGGCTGCCTCTCCCCAGCTTCAGTCATGTAGTTCTGGAGGAAGTTGACAATCATGTGTGCTGCTGAGTCAAGGCCAATGACCATGTAAAGCCAATCATAAGACCCCATGGCCCTGCCAGGTTGGTTGATCTAGGTCTGTACAGGTGAACTGAGGTGAATCATTCAGGGAACACCCTTGAACTCTAATGGCTCCAAGCTTCTTTCCTTACTAGGAGATGCCTTCAGGATATAAAACTCTAGGACAGGTAGCTTGGACTCCCTCACTAGGTGTAGAAGCCTTAAGGAAGAAAGTTGTCAGGCTAAAACCATCAAAAAAGAGGGAAGGGAAAGACCAAGGGTGAGAAAGAGGGAACTGATGATTCTCATTTCTTGGGTCCAGTCACTGAGATCTTTGTATTTGCTCTCATTCTTGTGTCCTGGATTCCCAGAATCATTTCAATGAGTCTCCCTTTTCCTTGAAGCCAGTTGGAGTAGGGCACCTCCCAATTTTGTGTCAGACTTGGTTCTAGATCCTTCACCCCAGACACAAACAGAGGCAACCATTTGTTTCAGTACAATTAAGAGTGAAACCCTTTATTCTTTATTGAGAATAGCATGTGCAGACCACCAAACACAGTTCACCAGCCTCCTGGGCAGGAGTGCCCAAGATGTGAGTGAGTGTGTATTATGAGCAGCCTTACTGATTCCTGAACCACTCCAAGCATTTACACTGCTCTTGCCAGGCCAATCCTGTCATTTCCTCGATCAAAGACTGAGAAATACAGCCTCAGGAAGATGTCACCCAGGATCCAAGTCTCTGTAGGTGGACTCACAGTGATCTCTTCAAAGATGAAATAACAGCCTCTATAATCCTGAAGGAGTCAGAGAGACACACCAGTCAGCATGAGCCCTTACCAGTGGCTCCCCCCAATATCCAGACCCAGCACAATACTTTATTTCCCTCTTTTGGTAAATATCAAGGGGTTTTCTCATTAGCAGGGGCTATGAGAGTTCATCCAAAACCAAAGAGGGCCAAGACAAGAGGTTACCATGAGGAAGTGTGTGGGGGAGGGGAGGACTGGGAGTGGGGAAACAGAGGAATGAAAAACAACAAAGTCTTACTGTAGAGCATAAGGAATTATATTCAATATTTAGTGATAAATCACATGAAAAAGAATAAGAAAATATATATATATATTAATGTGTATAACTGAGTCACATTGCTGTGCAGCAGAACTTAATGCAACACTGAAGATTAGCCACACTTCAATATAATTATTTAGAAAAGAACAAGTGTGTCCATAGCTCTCCTCAATCCCTGTTGCTTTCCTTCTGATTCCTGCTCCTTATTTTCTGTGCAGAGAATGCTGGTTCTCCTCTGGCAACCCCACAATCCATATTTTATTAAAAAAACTTTATTTTGTATTCGAGTATATCTGATTAACAATAATCTGAATTTCAGGTGGACAGTAAAGAGACTCAACCATATGTATCCAAGTATCCTGGTCCCAAAGACACCCCTCCCATCCAGGCTGTCATATAACTGAGTGGATTTCCCTGTGCTACACAGTAACTCATTGTTGGTTATCCATATTAAGTAGAGCAGTGCCCACAACACTTTCTTGAAGACTTAACTCAGGAATGCTGTTAAGCCTCCTTCAGCCCAGTCACCTCTTTGTCCACTCCAGGCTTGGTTGGGTAACATACTCTGGTTCCCCATCCCCACTAGTCAGTCTGTAGCCCTCATCACCCCTAGTTAAGTCCCCAGTGCCCCAGTGCAGACCACCCTGAAATGCCATTTGCATGGAATCCCATGCAGTTTTGCCTAGAACCAAGCAACCCTCCATAAGGCTCAATGAGTTTGTGGTTTTAGAATTCCTGAAATTCCCTCTTTTCTTCAGAGCCGCCTTTGAACCCATCAGCCTGCTCTAAACTCCCGCTGGGATCTGACATGAAGCCTCCACCCACTGCAGGGGCTGAGCAGTCAATGTGCACCCTTTATTCATATTAGCATCCTACCTCCCCACAGAGGGGTCGGGTACCCCAACTCACAAAGGAGGCACCTGGCTGGAGCAAGGGAAAGATGCAGCTGAGAACTAGGCTGACCAATTAATTTATCATCCAAACGAGGAAAACTGTGAGAAGGGAAGGGAGACTGTTAACTTATGCTGGAACATTGCACTGGGGCTGTCCCCGCGATTCTCCTTGTAACATGGCCTATTCAGGGACTGCTAGTGCTGAATTTCATGTTCATGCACCTACAGGCTCAAATTGAACTGAAGTTCTTTGAGGACTGAGGACCTTAGTGTTCCCCTCTCCCTGACTCCCACCATGCCATATGTGGCCTCTCCACATTTATTTCAGGAAAGTCAGTGTCTCACACAGCTCTTTACTCTCAAATTATTGGTTTTGTGGGAGGCACGGGCCCAGCCACACAGCTCAGCAGCATCTGCAATAGTGTGACATGGCCTCCAGATGGCGCCCTCCTCCCAACAGCAGCGCAAGGGTTCCTGCAAGCTCCAGTTTGAGAACCAGTCCTCAGTATTGTTCCCTCACCTCGAGGATGTAGGCTCGAGCTGGTACTCGGTAGTTGATACCATTGATGGTGAAGATAATAGAGGGCAGGTCCACAAAACATGAAACGTAGTGCTGTTAGAGAGAGAGGGTGAGAGGTTGACCCTGGACATCCTTGTGTGTGGAGACTGGGAGTGACCCTGGGGCATGATCCTTCACCTTGGAACCCCATGGCGTGGCGCCGATGAGCTTCCGTATGTTATCAACCAGTGTTCTTGGGCCTTTGATCACTGATACCCCGGTGTCAACAATGGCCTCGCAGCCACCAGAGCAAGCAATAACCTTTCTTCTCATGGAGATGCTGAGAGACAAAGGAAGAAAGTGGGCATCATGGTCACTCTGAGTCTCCCCAGAGTTGTCCCCTTCCTGACTGTCTCCTAAACAGCCCTTTGTCTCTTGGCCTCTTTTCCTTTGCTCTTGACACAGCACCTTTCTTGACATCCTCGAATACAGTATGAATACACCAGGATCTTTTGTACCTTGACAAGATCTTTTGTACCTTGACTCCCTCATGTGCCTGGCACGCAGTGGATACCCAATGCTTGTCTGTTCAGTGAATGAATGAAGACTGAGAAAACAATAAGAAACCTCCAGAGAGCTGTATCTGATGGGGAACAAATAACAGGTTGCACACATAGTGAAGATGGAGATTCGCAGGGGCAGCAGATTCTCATAGTAGGGGGAGAGAGGGACTCCTCTGGGAGAGGGTGTCTGCCAGCACTGCTCCTACAACCAGCTCAGACCCTGAGACCTGGCAAGGAAATACATGACTAGCCCACAGAAACTCCAAAGGCCATGTCAGCTTTTGTCTGAGGGTATGACACAGAATCCTATCAATTATGCCTCTTGCCCTCAGGTCACTGCTGTATCCCACCTTCCTGATTCTCTGTAATAGCCCCTGCCCCACTGTGTGCCCAAGAACTTGGTATGTCTTTTTTATAGTTGCTTTCACGTCTTAAGACTGCAGCCAATTTCTCTTCACAGCTGGGTAGCTGCTCCCTAAAAAGACCAGTTTTCCCCATTTTCTCAGGACTGTTCCTGTTTTTAAAATGACATTATCTGTACTGAGAACTTCCTATGTCCTAGGTAGCCCTGGACATTCGCTCATCTTATCATAACTCTGTTCAGGCTGGAGAAATTCTCCCTGATCCTCTATTCACCACACTGTAGAATCCTCTAACCATGCTCCCCACTTCAAAGGGCAGTGGGTGCAGCATTCTCCCAGCTACAAAGGTCTTTCTGGTGCCTTTTAGGATGCTGGTCGGAGCCATGCTCAGAAGGCCTGGGGATTAAGAACCTATGGGTTGTTTGTGTATCTATGTGCTTATGTGTTTGTTTCTATGTGTGTTGATTGAACTGAACTAATATGTGTCTGTGTGTGCTTGTGTGTCTCTGACTAGCTATGCATGTTTTTATGTGTTGCTGTGTATGTTTATATGTGGCTGCTTGTGTGTTTCCATGTTTGTCTGTCTGTGTCGTTGTGGGTAGTGTATATCTGTGTGAGTGTGTGTCTGAGAATGCATTTGCCTGTGTCCATCAACAGTAGTGGGAGCATCACTTGGACTGACCCTCAGAGGGAGAGGCTTACCGGTCCATGTGTACAATCCAGTCACCCGCTTGGATCAATGGTACCCAGTTGAGCTCTCCCTTGTAGTAGCGGTGGTCCACCCCACCAAACATCACCACACTGCCCTCCTGCTCGTCTCTGTAGAGAGAAGTGATGGGGGGATCCTTGGAGGACAGTAACAACACTTTCTGAGAGCTATGCTTGTCCACCCATCAAGGCCCTAGTAAGGTCCCCATGTGCAGATGCAGAAATCGAGTCTAGGAGAGATTGAGATCCAGACTGAGATCTGTTACTGGCTAATGAGTGGCACAAGGAGGTTAGAAGCTGAAGCACTTGGCAGGGCTCCACCCCCTATGTCTTCTGAAGATGCCCTGGACCTCCAGCGACCTGAGTGTTCAGACACCCTCAGAGGACAGGGTGCTGAAGTGTTTTTGGCTTTCCCCTTGTTCACCTTGTCATTTTTCAGGAAAATCAAGGCCTGGGAGTTAGTTCTAAGGGTGTGGGTTCAAGTCAACCAGCATTGGCTCCAATGGCATATGACCTCTAATGTCACAAAGACCCCAAACTCAAAAGGGACTCCACTTCTGCTCTCCCTTTCATAAAATGCCTCATATTTCTTGAACAACGGGTCCCACACTTTTGTGTCCCACACTTTCATTTCTCACTGGGTCCTACAAATTGGGTAGCTGGTCCTGGGCTCCCAGTGAAATGATAATGATAAAGGAAAGATATCCACCATCCTTCTCCTTCCTTCCTTATCAAACTCATAAGCAAATCCTAATGCCTTTTCCTTGAACTTGTTTCCTGTTGCCTTCCATTAGCCTTCCTCCTCACTCACCCCCCTAGACCAAGTTACTGGTCTTGAGCCCAGGAGTAGGCTTGTGTTCCAATAAACTTTTATTTCTAAAAGCCAGGGGTGAAGCAAGGTAGGGTCCTGGCTCCATAGTTATCTTGGGTTAGATTATCTCTCAGATACTTCTTATTCAAGTGTTGTGTAAATTTTTGTGCAACTGAAAGCATCTTACAGCTAATTTGGAGAAAGGGATTGTCCATCTCAGACTTACTTGCTCAAGTAGAAGGCAAAAACAGGCTCAGAAATGGCACCTTCATTCTTCAGCTTGTCAAAGATGGGGATTGCTCCAGAAGAGGACATGTTGGGGTAGTTCAAGCCCAAGACGCCATCAAAAGTTATATTCTCAAACCCATATTCCGCCATGCTTAGACCGAATGGCTGGTCAGTGCTTACAAGATCCCCAATCTGTGGGAAAGAAAAGTGTTCCCATTTACAGATACATGAAGTGGGGGAAGCAGGCCACAGGTTTATTAGACTCTCGAGGGTCCTCTAGAGTGAGAACTCATTTATCAGGCCCCTTGACTTCTCAGGTCCCCAGTTTCCCACTCTTGATACCTGAAGCACTTGACTACCCCCAGGGTCCCCAGATCAGTTTTATCCTGTCCCCAAACACCCCACAGCAACTTCAGTCCTGAAAAGCCAGCCTAACTCCACCTTTTATGACATGTGTGCCCTCAGCAAGGCCCTTGCTGTCTGCACCTCAGTTTCCTCATATGTCTCATGAGCTAGTCAGAGTAACTGCTGTGTGGGGTTGTTGCAGGACTAAACCAGTTATCACCTGAAAGTGCCTGAAACAATCTGTGAATATAAAAGTTGGTGCTTTTTTCCCCTCTTCTCGCTCCCAGCAAAATGATCCTTGAACTGCTCATGGGCAGAGTAGCTGCAAGTCCACACCTCAAACCACTCTGGGTGAGCTAATCTGTTTGCTCATGTGTCACCATGGGCACTGCTTCCCCAGACACACATGATCCTGTGGATAAGATGGCCAATATCTATGGGAGTTAGGCTAGGAAGGGTCCTGGCAGGTGGTCTTGCATCTGTTTTGCCAGCAGTGGTCATTCCATAGCCACTCCTGAATCAGTATATGTCACACTGTTACCCGAACTGTGTCATGAGCAACAATTCCTTTCATTCTTCCAGATCCGTAGGTGACGTTGAAGGTCTTATTGGTAATCCAGAAGGTAGAAGACTGAAGATATCTGAACCTACTGTGTGTAGCTGGAGACACAAGAGATGAATGTCATCCGGTGCCATGGGTGGAAACAGGGCAGCAGGGCAAGTGAAGGATGGTCCGGGTACGGGGTGTCTGTACTCACAACAGGCTGGGATGGTGCAAAAGTCAGAGGGCACCCACAAGTCAGATGAGCCTGTGTCAAAGATAACCTGGAATTCCTGAGGGGGTGTTCCAATGGTGATGTTACCCATGTAGACCAACTACAGGGAGAAGGATGGAGTGGGTTAGTGTGGAAATGGCTACCCACTATTCCGACACTGATGCCTCCCTCTGAGTGTCACATATCTCTTGAGATCACTTTCTAACCACCATGCAGTTCACAGACTTTGGTCACAGAGGTATCTGTATTTGATATATTTTCGCTATGCTACATTTTATGCAGGATATTGACTCTATGACCAGGCGTTGAAGTGGTACCTCCTGCATGGGAAGCCCAGAGACATAACCACTGGGCCTCCAGGACCACTGAACACCCAGGGAAGTCCCGGTGCCTTCATTTGAGAAGCTCTGTAGTCTCTTTAATCCCAGCCTTAGCAACCCCTTCTCCAGGAGATCCTTCTTGTTCAACTCCAGCCACTGCCTCCAAACTCAGATCACATCCAATTAACACCACACAGGTGACCATTTCATTTGACATGTATTTACTCTTTGCCTACCTCTCAGGCTGGCATGAGCATTTTTGAAAACAAAATAAGCCCTTTGTCTAATCTGAAAACAGTAACCACAGTGATTCTTATGGCCATACAAGGGAATACAGGTTCAGTAACTTTATACTGCTGTCTTTCTTGAATCTCTGAAAATTGAATTCCTCTACCTGGGGATTTACAATTGCTTTGCAGTTGGTTCTACCTTTTGATCAGAGATGGTTCACTCTTCATCTGTAACTGAGGGGCTCACTTAGTTCAGAAGGAACAATCACCCTCAAACTAATGAAACATGTTTGACACAGAAATGGATATTTACCTGCCACCTGGTAATTGCCAGGTCCAGTCAGATAGACAAACAGTTGAGGAGGAGAGTGCCTTCTCCTCTGGGTGGGGTCCCTGTTTTCCAGTGTCTCGGCCTCCTGCAGGAACGCCAACCCCAACATCCCACCTGGCACCTCCAGATGAGCCCCAGTGCTAAACTAGAGCACCAGGCGGCACTGTGGAGCATCATCCTCCTAAAATACTCACATCCTTGATGTTTCTCAGCGGGTGAATAGTTAAATTTGAGCCATGAAAAGAAATCTGGGACAGTCTGTGAGCATGCTTCTTCAGGAAATTGTTCAGCATGTTTTTTCCACTGAGGGTTTTTCTCATGGTCTTCACTCTCCTTAGAGGTATTCTTTCACCGAGCATTTGACAAAAAAAAAAAAAAGAAGATGCTACAATTAGCTGTCAGTGTTAAGGTATAACTGTCATTGTACAGTTATACCCTGTGTATTTTCTAATCATTTTTATGAGGCACATTATTATCAGAATTTTATGCATATACCATGGCAAAGACATAGATTTTAATACAGGATCTGTTCTGCAATCTTGGGTAAGCCATATGACAATGTGGTGTCTCAGTCTCCCCTTCAGTAAAATAGTGGAATGTAACAATAGAAACCCTCCAGATAGAATATCTTGGGGATAGTGAAGTGATAGATATAAGGTACCTGACAGCCATTTGCATTGCTTTTGCCATCCCACTCATTCCTTCTCCTAGAACCTCAAGGAATGAGATAGAAGGGGGACTATTATCCTGTTTTACAAGAGAGCAATTTGAAATGCAAGAGGTTTCTGAATTGGCTGTGGTCACACTGCTTGTCAGATATAAAACAGTGTATATAAAACAGTGTATCTTTCTCCAAGTTGAAAGAGAAGAGAGAGTTGAAAGTAGAATCCAAGATATAGGGAAAGAGTAAGGGAAATTCAGAGGCTTGAGAAGGAAGTAAGAGTCAAGTGAACAATTAAAAGCAAACAACACAAAGAGAAATACACTCCCAGTGACTTCCAAAGAGATGGAGAGACAAATGACAGTGATACAGAGATGCAGACATAGGCATATACATCCTGAAGTAGACAGGGAGAAAAGAGGACTTGTTGAATAAAATGCAGAAAGTGCTATTCCACAGGACCACATTGACATCTTCATAGACTGTGCACTCAACAGTTCCAGGGAGTTGCATTTTCAATAGGTAATGACATGACTGGACCCCAAAATTTGTGCAACCCAACCAAGATTTTGAAATCCACATTTCCTATAGCAAGTTACTTATCAACAAGTAAGAGTGGAGCTTTAAGACTCTTAAGGAAATATTCCATTCTCTTCTAAACCTGATGGCTGGAAGAATAATCAGATGAAAAGAAAAATCCAAGAAAGGAATATGATGTAGCTTACAGTCTCCATACTTACTTGACTATGCACTCTGAGAAGGCCACCAGCCCGAGGAGCACAATCCACTTCATGTTTCTTTCCTAGCTCCAAGTATTCAGGAAGTTTGGGTTCTTAGCATGTAGCCCCTAGTTATATATGATCTGACCTACCCGAGTTTTCCCCTTTAGGCCACTAAGAGATCTGAAAAAAAACACAAAGGTCTCGATAAAATCTTTATCTTCATCAGTGTCCTTGGTGAGTAGCCTTTGAAGCTTCTCAGAATACAGAGAATTGAACTGTAATCTCTTCCTTGAACCTTGGCTGGAAAATCAAACTGATCTGCATGGACATCTAAGAAGACTGAGAACCTTGCCTAAATGGAAGAAAAAAACTACTAAGAACATCATGAAAATGGACACTAGGGGCTGTGCTCAACATTATTGGTTTCATGTCATCTTCCTGGCCACTTCATGAGAAATGCATTGCTGTCTTCATTGAAGAGGAGATTGCTAGGAGGATAAATGGTCAAATGGCAATGTGAAGACTTCAGGGACAGCCTAGGAACATACAACTGGCTTTAGGTAGTGGATGTAATGGCAGACATCAGTGGCACCTATGATGCCAGGCTGCATCAAAGATTTAGGGAAGAATATTACTTTAATTGTATGGTTTCAGTATTGGAAGATACATCGTATGCATCCACAAGACATTTTATATCTTCCAACAACTGGACAAGGAAGAACTGTGTGCGAGGTTCTGGGTTAAAGGCTTCAAAGTCAAAGTTGATCAAGACAAAAGTAGTCTTTAACTTAAGAGAGCTAGCAGTCTAGTTATCACAAACTCATGGCCCCAGGAGGCAGGAGATATGATACTAAGACTAGGTGGCCATGTTGGAATCTGGGCAGCACTGGCCTTACTACTGGGAGCAACCGTTCCTCCACTTCACCCATGCTGGAAAGCAGGCCAGTTGGCCATGTTTTCAAGAGAATCGGAAGTTTGGATATTTATGTACAATCTACTGATTTTAATGTTAGCAACTAATTCCGCACCCCCCCCCCCAAAAAAAAAAAAAAAAAAAAAAAAGGGAATGAAATCTCCACAGCGATGTGCTGGAATCAGCCTTCAGTCTCTGCAATTTTTTGTTTCTAGCCTAGAGTTGGGAGTGCAGTAGGGACAGAGAGGAATTTAATTCATGTTGGTTGATTTTAAAAGGGACTGAATACATACTAAACATGCTGAAACATTGGAAAACACCCTGATATTAGGAAAGATTGAAGGCAGGAGGAAAAGTGGAAGACAAAGAATGAGATGGTTAGATGGCATCACCAAGTCGATGGACATGAGCTTGAGCAAGCTCCGGGAGTTAGTGATGGATAGGGAAGCCTGGCATGCTGCAGTCTATGGCGTTGCAAAGAGACAGACACAACTGAGCTACTGAACTGAACTGAACCAATTGAGAACAAAGACTAATAAATCTAATTGCATCAGGTTGTTGACTAGCTACCTGTAACAACACATTACTTCAGTTCAGTTCAGTTCATGTCAATCGCTCAGTCATGTCAGACTCTTTGTGACCCCCGCAGCACGCTAGGCCTCCCTGTCCATCACCAACTCCCGGACTTAACCCAGACTCACGTCCATCGAGTCAGTGATGCCATCCAGCCATCTCATCCTCTGTCATCCCCTTCTCCTCCTGCCCCCAATCCCTCCCAGCATCAGAGCCTTTTCCCATGAGTCAACTCTTCTCATGAGGTGGCCAAAGTACTGGAGTTTCAGCTTTAGCTTCATTCCTTCCAAAGAAATCCCAGGGCTGATCTCCTCCAAATGGACTGGTTGGATCTCCTTGCAGTCCAAGGGACTCTCAAGAGTCTTCTCCAACACCACAGTTCAAAAGCATCAATTCTTCAATGCTCAGCCTTCTTCATAGTCCAACTCTCACATCCATACATGACCACTGGAAAAACCATAGCCTTGACTAGATGGACCTTAGTCAGCAAGGTAATGTCACTGCTTTTGAATATACTATCTAGGTTGGTCATAACTTTTCTTCGAAGGAGTAAGTGTCTTTTAATTTCATGGCTGCAATCACCATCTGTGGTGATTTTGGAGCCCCAAAATATAAAGTCTGATACTGTTTCAACTGTTTCTCCATCTATTTCCCATGAAGTGATGGGACCAGATGCCATGATCTTCGTTTTCTGAATGTTGAGCTTTAGGCCAACTTTTTCACTCTCTACTTTCACTTTAATCAAGAGGCTTTTTAGTTCCTTTTCACTTTCTGCCATAAGGGTGGTGTCATCTGCATATCTGAGGTTATTGATATTTCTCCTGGCAATCTTGATTCCAGCTTGTGTTTCTTCCATTTCAGTGTTTCTCATGATGTACTCTGCATATAATTTAAATAACCAGGGTGACAATATACAGCCTTGACGTACTCTTTAAGTGGCTTTAAAATTCAGACTTATGACTCTACATTCAGAGTGTAATATCTTCTAAGGAAAAACAAAAATTCTGCCCATCAAAAACAAAATGAAAGAAAACGAAAAGAGAAAAAGGAAATAAATCTGAAACTATATTCAACAACGTCAGTTCAGTTCAGTTGCTCAGTCTTGTCCGACTCTTTGTGAGCCCATGAACGGCAGCACGCAAGGCCTTCTTGTCCATCACCAACTCCCAAAGTCTACACATACCCATGTCCGTTGAGTTGGTGATGCCATCCAACCATCTCATCCTCTGTCATCCCCTTCTCGTCCTGCCCTCCATCTTTTTCCCAAAATCAGGGTCTTTTCAAATGAGTCAGCTCTTTGCATCAGGTGGCCAAAGTATTGGAGTTTCAGCCTCAGCATCAGTCCTTCCAATGAACATTCAGGACTGATTTCCTTTTGATGGACTGGGTGGAACTCCTTGTAGTCCAAGGGACACTCAAGAGACTTCTCCAACACCACAGTTCAAAAGCATCAGTTCTTCAGGGCTCAGCTTTCTTTATAGTCCAACTTTCACATCCATACATGACCACTGGAAAAGCCATAACCTTGACTACACAGACCTTTGTTGACAAAGTAATGTCTCTGCTTTTCAATATGCTGTCTAGATTGGTCTCAACTTTCCTTTCAAGATGTAAGTGTCTTTTAATTTCATGACTGCAATCATCATCTGCAGTGATTTTGGAGCCCAGAAGTTGACATCAACCAGTGTCTTCAATGTTTCCCCATCTATTGGCCGTGAAGTGATGGGACCAGATGCCATGATCTTAGTTTTCTAAGTATTGAGTTTTAAGCCAACGTTTTACTCTCCTCTTTCACCTTCTTCAAGATGTTCTTTATCTCCTTCTTTTCCGCAATAGGGTGGTGTCATCTGCATATCTGAGGCTATGGATATTTCTCCCAGCAATCTTGATTCCAACCTATGCTTCCTCCAGCCCAGCGTTTTCATGATGTACTCTGCATGTAAGTTAAATAAGCAAGGTGACAATATACAGCCTTGACGTACTCCTTTCCTATTTGAAACCAGTCTGTTGTTCCATGTTCAGTTCTAACTGTTGCTTTCTGACCTGTGTACAGGTTTCTCGAGAGGCAGGTCAGATGATCTGGTATTCCTATCTCTTTAAGAAATTTCCACATTTTATTGTGATCCATACAGTCAAATGCTTTGGCATAGTTAGTAAAGCAGAAGTAGGTGTTTTTCTGGAATTCTCTTGCTTTTTTGATAATCCACCAGATGTTGGCAAAACGATCTCTGGTTCCTCTGCCTTTTCTAAAACCAGCTGGATAATCTGGAAGTTCATGGTTCACGTATTGCTGAAGCCTGGCTTGGAGAATTTTAAGCATTACTTTACTAGCATTTAAGATGAGTGCAATTGTGCTGAACTTTGAGAATTTTTTGGCACTGCTTTTATTTGGCATTGGAAAAGAACTGACCTTTTCCAGGCCTGTGGCCATTGCTAGGTCTTCCAATTTTTCTATCATATTGAGTACAACACTTTCACAGCATCATATTTCAGAATTTGAAATAGCCCAACTGGAATTCCATGATCTCCACTAGCTTTGTTTGTATTGATGCTTCCTAAGGCCCATTTGACTTCACATTCCAGGATGTCTGGCTCTAGATGAGTGATCACACCATCGTGATTATCTGGGTCTTGAATATCTTTTTTGTACAGTTCCTCTGTGTATTTTTGTCACCTCTTCCTAATATCTTCTGCTTCTGTTAGGTCTATACCATTTCTGTCCTTTATTGAGCTCATCTTTGCATGAAATATTCCCTTGGTATCTCTAATTTTCTTGAAGAGATGTCTAGTCTTTCCCATTCTATTGTTTTCCTCTATTTCGTTGCATTGATCACTGAGGAAGGCTTTCTTATCTCTCCTTGCTATTTTTCGGAACTCTGCATTCAAATGGGTATATCTGTGCTTTTCTCCTTTGCTTTTTGCTTCCCTTCATTTCACAGCTATCTGTTAAGCCTCCTCAGAGAGCCAGTTTGCTTTTTTGCATTTCTTTTTCTTGGGGGTGGTCTTGATTCCTGTCTCCTGTACAATTCATGAACCTCCACCCACAGTTCATCAGGCACTCTGTCTATTAGATCTAGTCCCTTAAATCTATTTCTCACTTCCACTGTATAGTGCTAAGGAATCTGATTTAGGTCATACTTGAATGGTCTAGTGCTTTTCTCCACTTTCTTCAATTTCAGTCTGAATTAGCCAATAAGGAGTTCATAATCTGAGCCACCGTCAGCTCCCAGTCTCGTTTTTGCTGACTGTATAGAGCTTCTCCATCTTTGGCTGCAAAGAATATAATCAATCTGATTTTGGTGTCGACCATCTGGTGACGTCCATGTGTAGAGTCTTCTCCTGTGTTGTTGGAAGTGGGTGTTTGCTATGGCAAGTGCGTTCTCTTGGCAGAACTCTATTCGTCTTTGGCCTGCTTCATTCTGTACTCCAAAGGCAAGTTTGCATGTTACTCCTGGTGTTTCTTGACTCCTACTTTTTCATTCCAGTCCCCTATAATGAAAATGACATCTTTTTGGGGGTGTTTTCTAGAAGGTCTTGTAGGTCTTCATAGAACTATTCAACTTTAGCTTCTATAGTGTTACTGATGGTGGCATAGACTTGGATTACCGTGATATTGAATGGTTTGCCATGGAAACCAACAGAGGTCATACTGGCATTTTTGAGAGTTCATCCCAGTACTGCATTTCAGACTCTTTTGTTGACTGTGATGTCTACTCCATTTCTTCTAAGGGATTCATGCCCACAGTTGTAGATATAATGGTCATCTGAGTTATATTCACCCATTCCAGTCCATCTAAGTTTGCTGATTCTTAGAATGTCTATGTTTACTTTTGTCATCTACTGTTTGACCTCTTCCAATTTGCCTTCATTCATGGCCCTAACAATACAGGTTCCTATGCAATATTGCTCTCTACAGCATTGAATCTTGCTTCTATCACCAGTCCCACCCACAACTGGATGTTGTCTTTGCTTTGGCTCCATCCCTTCATTCTTTCTGGAGTTATTTCTCCATTGATATCCAGTAGCATATTGGGTGCCTACCAACCTGGGAAGTTCATCTTTCAGTGTCCTATCTTTTTGCCTTATCATACTGTTCATGGGGTTCTCAGGGCAAGAATACTAAAGTGGTTTGCCATTCCCTTCTCCAGTGGACCACATTCTGTCAGACCACTCCACTATGATCCGTCCATCTTGGGTGGCCCCACAAAGCATGGCTTAGTTTCATTGAGTTAGACAAGGCTATGGTCCGTGTGACAGATTGGCTATTTGTCTGTGAATGTGGTTTCAGTTTGTCTGCCCTCCGATGTCCTCTCTCAGGGCCTACCATCTTACTTGGGTTCTCTTACCTTGGATGTGGGATATCGCTTCATGGCTGCTCCAGCAAAGTGCAGCTGCTGCTCCTTACCTTGGAAGTAAGGTAGCTCCTCTCAGCTACTGCCCCTGATTTGGACATGGGGTAGTTCATCTCCACCATGCATCTGCACTCCCGTTACAGCTACCATGCATCTGCACCACCATCGCAGCTGCGGCGAGCAATAATTCAACAACTTATTGTTCCTCATATTGTTTCTGTTATTGTGACAGAATAGTATGTATGTTAACAGGTACAAGCAAGACAATAATTAAAACTAATGTTCTGAAGTAAGCCTTTCAGTGGCTAGGAAAAGAGGTTCACACATAACATATAGAAGTTTAATTCAAAACTTGCTGTCTTAAATCTTGAACTGAAAGCACAAGTTTCTACAAACTAATTATATTTCATTTTATTTTAATTTTTAAGGAAAATGTGTACTTCCTCCTCCGACCACTGTACAGCCTAGAAGGAATGACAACTTGATAACAAGAACTATTCTGAAGTCTAACATCTAGCTTCTAAATACATTTTTCATCAGAAGATCTTAAAGAGATGGCTGATTTCAGGACTGGGTAAAGAAATGGTCAAAATAATCTTGAGAATCTTGAAGGACCAGAAAGCTGAGGGACTTCAAAGATCAATGGGGACTGGACAGAAAGTTTAGGATTCCAAACAAAAAGGCCAAACATCTACCAGTTTGTTGGGCAGAATGATGTTTCTGCTTCTCAACACACTGTTTATGTTTCCCAAAGCTTTCCTGCCAAGAAGTTAACGTCTTCTGATTTCATGGGTGCAGGCAGCATCCACTGTGGTTTTAGAAGTTAAGATGAAGAAATCCATCACTGCTTCCACCTTTTCTCCTGCTATTTGCCATGAAGGATGGGGCTGGATCCCATGATGTTAGTTTTTAAATATTTAAATTTAAGCTCTTGGATTGCAAGGAGATCCAGTTAGTCCATTCTGAAGGAGATCAGCCCTGGGATTTCTTTGGAAGGAATGATGCTAAAGCTGAAACTCCAATACTTTGGCCACCTCATCGAAGAGTTGACTCATTGGAAAAGACTATGATGCTGGGAGGGATTGGGGGCAGGAGGAGAAGGGGACGACTGAGGATGAGATGGCAGGATGGCATCACTGACTCAATGGAAGTGAGTCTGTGTGAACTCCGGGAGTTGGTGATGGACAGGGCAGCCTAGTGTGCTGCGATTCATGGAGTCACAAAGAGTCGGACACTACTGAGGAACTGAACTGAACTGAGTATCTAAATTTGCCCTACCGACTATAAATATCAAAATTAATGGTAAAAGATTTTTTGGTCTCCTCGATACTGGATTTGATATTACTATTGTTTCCAAAACGTTATGGCCCAAATCCTGGCCTGTATAAAAAATTTCTTGTGAAATTCCAGGGATTTCTCAAACCAAAGTACAAGAGTTTTATCAGAGCACTCAAATTTATCCATGTGAGGGACCAGAAGGCCAACCTGCAACATTAAAATCTTATGTGATAGATGCAGCCCTTAATCTAATACGAAGGGACTTATTTATGCAATGGCAAACTCAGATATGCATTCTACATTTTTCCTAGGGGCCACTGCTCATTTAACAAACAATAGAATTATTAAAATAACTTGGAAGAATAACGAGCCTATTTGGACAGAGCAGTGGCCCCTCACGAAAGAGAAATTACAGGTGGCTAAGAAACTTATTGACTATGCCAAAGCCTTTGACTGTGTGGATCACAATAAACTGTGGAAAATTCTGAAAGAGATGGGAATACCACAGCACCTGACCTGCTTCTTTAGAAACCTATATGCAGGTGAGGAAGCAACAGTTAGAACTGGACATGGAACAACAGACTGGTTCCAAATAGGAAAAGGAGTACGTCAAGGCTGTATATTGTCACCCTGCTTATTTAACTTATATGCGGAGTACATCATGAGAAATACTGGACTGGAAGAAGCACAAGCTGGGATCAAGATTGCCGGGAGAAATATCAATAACCTCAGATATGCAGATGACACCACCCTTATGGCAGAAAGCAAAGAGGAACTAAAAAGCCTCTTGATGAAAATGAAAGACAATGAAAAAGTTGGCTTAGAACTCAACATTCAGAAAACAAAGATCATGGCATCTGGTCCCATCACTTCATGGGAAATAAATGGGAAAACAGTGGATACAGTGTCAGACTTTATTTTGAGGGGGCTCCAAAATCACTGCAGGTGGTGATTGCAGCCATGAAATTAAAAGACGCTTACTCCTTAGAAGAAAAGTGATGACAAACCTAGGTAGCATATTGAAAAGCAGAGACATTATCTTGCCAACAAAGGTCCATCTAGTTAAGGGTATGATTTTTCCAGTGGACATGTATGGATGTGAGAGTTGGACTGTGAAGAAGGCTGAGCCCTGAAGAATTGATGCTTTTGAACTGTGGTGTTGGAGAAGACTCTTGAGAGTCCCTTGGACTGCAAGGAGATCCAACCAGTCCATTCTAAAGGAAATCAGTCTTGGGTGTTCATTGGAAGGACTGATGCTGAAGCTGAAACTCCAATACTTTGGCCACCTCATGCAAAGAGTTGACTCATTGGAAAAGACCCTGATGCTGGGAGGGATTTGGGGCAGGAGGAGAAGAGGACGACAGATGATTAGATGGCTGGATGGCATCACTGACTTAATGGACATGAGTTTGTGTGAACTCTGGGAGTTGGTGATGGACAGGGAGGCCTGGCGTGCTGTGATTCATGGGGTTGCAAAGAGTTGGACACGACTGAGCTACTGAACTGAACTGAACTGAAGCTGGCCCAATGTGTCCAAATGTTAATAGTCAACATCTAAATTGTCACTGTGATAGATTGCTAGGGCACCAACTCAACATTCTGAGCACTGAGAAAGAAAAATAATCATCAATATTTATGCTACGTTTGTTTCTGTTAAGCATAAGTTATGTAACTACAAACTGTTCCAGGGAAACAAGCTAGACTGTCCCTTCTGGGGGTGATGAGAGTGTGATGGGAAGCAGCTATAATACAGATGAGGCCTCACTCATTGGCCTGCAGATCACCTCCTGCTGTGATGGTCCAGTTCCTAATAGACCAAGGACTGGTACTGGTCCTGACCCACTGTACTTGTATTGTGGACTCCTGCTCTAAACCCAATAGTGGGACATTCTGTAAGACAAACCACCCTGCTTCCGAGCAAACAAATGGCATTAAAATTGGGAGAGGAACAGTTATTTAGTCCTAAAGAGAACAACCAAGTGCAACATATGACTATATTCTTTCAATAAACTGTGAAAAGACATCTGCTTTTTGATAACCAGGGAAATTTGAACATGGACTGGATGTTAAATGTTCCTTTTATTGGGAACAAAAGAGGATTTTTTTCATATCCTATCATTTTACCACAAATACTCATTATGTACATTTTGTGAAATGATCATCTTGTCCCTAAAATACTTCAGGAAAAATGAAGAAGGAGTAAAAGATAGGATGAAATGATGGTCTGTCTTGATTTAAAAACCGATAGCTGCTATGCTATGCATAGCTGCTATGGATTGAATTGTGTCCACCCTTGACTCCGATTGTGATGATATTAGGAAGTATGGCCTGTGGGAGGTACCCAGTTTGACATGGGATTTTGATGGTGGTCCCTCATGATGGGATTAGCTTCTCCCTCTTTCTCTCTTATTATTTTGGGTACTGTTCATTCCCCCTGTGGATCCAAATTTTCACTTATTTTTAAATTCCTTCTGACTTCAGACCTTTTATAAAAGGTTTGCTGGTGGTGATGCAGTCTTGTAGTTGTTGTATGTCTGAGAAAGTATTTTATCTTGTTTTTGATATGAATTTTTCTTGCATATAGAATGCTGAGTCATTTATATTTCTCTCAGCATTTAAGATGTGGTGCCAGTGTCCTCTGGCTAACATTGCTTCATTTGCCTAGTCTGCTGTCATCCCCATTTTTGTTCTCCTGTGTCTGTTTTTCCTTCTGGTTACATTTCTTTTGTTGATTGTCTTAAAACATGAATTATGATGTGCCTTTGTATAGTTGTCATATTTCTTGTCCTTGAATTAATTGAGCTTCTGTGTTAATGGGTTTAAAGCTTTCATTGTCCCTGGGAATTTTTCAGCCAATAATTGTGATGTTCTTTGCTCTGTTCTCCTGCTGATCACTTCCTGTGGGATTCCATTTACATATGTTTTAGCACTCTTAAACTTACTTCAAATCTCTCTGATGCACAATAAATTTTTTTCCACAGTCTTTGCATTTCTATTTTACATGTCTGTATTTAACATACTCAATAATCTTCAGGTTCATGAATATAAGCATTATTGATATAGTAAACATTATAATGTCATTCCCTGCTAATTATGTAGTAAATATTTAACTTGGGTTTTTACTAATTGATTTTTCCCTCATGGATATTTTCTTCCCTCTCTACACATCTGGATTATTTTTTTAATTTTAAATTTATTATTTACCTTAATCAGAGGATAATTACCTTACAATATTAAGATAAAACTAGGACAAATACTTTCACAATTTATATGGAAATTTTAAATTGGATTGTGGATGTGGTCACTTTACCTTTGGATGCTAGATATTTTTAAATTTTTATAAATTAGCCCTTTCACTCTTTGCAAACACTGTTAATTTCTTGGAAACAATTGCATTTTTTGAAGGCTTGCTGTAAACTTTTTAAGCTGAGATGAAACCAGTTTTTAGACCAGGTTTACTATTGCCCTCTAGGAAGGCAATATTGTTTTCAGGGCCCTATTGATCTCATGGGAATCATAAGTAATTTTGGGGGCAGTCCTAAGATGGTGGAGGAATAGGACAGGGAGACCACTTTCTCCCCAACAAATTCATCAAAAGAACATTTGAACGCTGATTACATGCCACAAAACAACTTCTGAATGCAGGCAGAAGACATCAGGCACCCAGAAAAGCAGCCCACTGTCTTGGAAAGGAGGTAGGAAAAAATGTAAAAGATAAAAAAGAGAGACAAAAGAAGTAGGGATGGTGATCCGTCCCTGGAAGGGATTCTTATAAAGGAGGGAAGTTTCCAAACAGCAGGAAACACTCTCACTGGGGAGTCTGAGGCAAGTCTTGGAAGCTTAGAGGGCAACATAACTGGGAGGGAAAATAAATAAATAATTTAAACCCACAGATTACATGCCCAGTGGTAACTCCCAGTGGAGAAGCAGCACAGACACCTGCATCTGCCACTAGCAAGAGGGGGCTGGGCAGGGAGGCAAGGGCTGCATTGCTTAAAGTAAGGACTGTGCCTGAATGCCCCGAGGGAAATCTGAGGGAACCTACTTGAGATGGCAAACCAGACCGTGGGACAGCTACCCCAGTGAAAAGCCTTAAACTAAGACACCACCAGGCCTGCTCACAGAACAAAGGACTGAGCAGAGCTAGCCGGCTGCAGACTGGCCCATCCCCTACCAGAGACTGGGAGGCGAGGGCAGCCAGAGCTGGAAGGAGGCAACCAAGGCCCCAGAGAGGCATCATCTACCAAATTGCAAGCAGGCTTCATTGCTAACCAAGACTTCTTGGGATTCGGAATGGTCAACATGTGCCTGAGAAGCTGCGCTGGTTGTACACCCAGAAAAATGAGCGGCAGGGACGGGAGAGGCAATAAGTCACAGCAAACGTGTTCTCCAAACACCTGGTCACCTGAGCAGCTCTTACCTGGCATAGGCACAAAACGCAGGCCCAACCGAGTCTGTGCCTTTGAGGAGTACCCGAATACATGAACCTGAGCAGCTTAGACCTGGGAAGTGCATAAAACCCAGGGCACGCCTCAGACAGTTTTTGGCAAAGCAACCTAGAGCCTGAGCAGTGTAGACTGGGAAAGCACACACGCCCCCGTGAGCAGGGCAAACCCAGTGTGCCCAAGACACTAGGAGCACTCCCCACACATGGCAGTGATATGTGTTTGCAGTGCTCCTCCCTCCTGACAGCACGACTGAACAAGTGAGCCTAAAAAATTGTCCACCACCACCCTCTTGGGTCAGGGCAGAAATTAGACACTGAAGAGACCAGCAAACAGAAGAAGCTAAAACAGAGGGAATGACGCTGGAAGTGACAGGTGCAATAGATTAAAACCCTGCAGTTAGCAACGACTACACAGGGAGGAGACTATAGATCCTGAGAAGTATAAGCTGGATGAAGGAACTATCTGAAAGTGAACTGACCCCACACTGTTCACAACAACACCAGAGAAAGTTCTAGATATATTTTTTTTTACTATTTTCATTCTTTAAATTTATTATTTTTTGAATTTTTAAGTCCTGTACTACTCCTTTAATTTTCATTTTTATAACCTATTATTACTTTGGAAAAAAAAGACCTTATTTCTTAAAGAAAACTTCATATATATATATAATAATTTTTGTGACTTCATTTTTTCCCTAAATATTGCATTTTTGAGAATGCAACTTCTCCTCTAGATATTCAATTTTTGCTTTTTGGTATTTGTTATCAATTTTGTAGCTTTAAGAACCCAATCTTCAGTAACCGTTTTTACTTGGGAGAGAGATCACTGGCCTGATTGTCCTCTCCCAATTTGGATCTCCTTTTTCTCCACCAGGTCACCTCTATCTCCCCCTACCCCCTTCTCTTCTCTACACAACTCTGTGAATCTCTTTGTGTGTTTCAGACTGTGGAGAACACTTTTGGAACTGATTACTGAGTGGATCTGTCTCTCTCCTTTTGATTCCCCCCTTTATCACCCTGGAAACCTCTGTCTCCTTCCTCCCTCTTCTCTTCTCTGTGTAACTCTGTGAACATTTCTGAGGGATCCAGTCTGTGGAGAGCACATCATTTTGGTTCGGTTCAGTCACTCAGTCATGTCCGACTCTTTGCGACCCCATGAATCGCAGCACGCCAGGCCTCCCAGACCATCACCAACTCCAGGAGTTCATTCAAACCCACGTCCATCGAATCAGTAATGCCATCCAGCCATCTCATCCTCTGTCGTCCCCTTCTCCTCCTGCCCCAAATCCCTCCCAGCATCAGAGTTTTTTCTAATGAGTCAACTCTTCTCATGAGGTGGCCAAAGTACTGGAGCTTCAGCTTTAGCATCATTCCTTCCAAAGAAATCCCAGGGCTGATCTTCAGAATGGACTGGTTGGATCTCCTTGCAGTCCAAGGGACTCTCAAGAGTCTTCTCCAACACCACAGTTCAAAAGCATCAATTCTTTGACGCTCAGCTTTCTTTACACTACTCTCACATCCATACATGATCACTGGAAAAACCATAGCCTTAACTAGACAGACCTTTGTTGGCAAAGTAATACCTCTGCTTTTGAATATGCTATCTAGGTTGGTCATAACTTTCCTTCCAAGGAGTAAGCGTCCTTTAATTTCATGGCTGCAATCACCATCTGCAGTGATTTTGGAGCTGAAAAAAATAAAGTCTGACACTGTTACCACTGTTTCCCCACCTATTTCCCATGAAGTGTTGGGATCAGATACCATGATCTTCATTTTCTGAATGTTGAGCTTTAAGCCAACTTTTTCATTCTCCTCTTTCACTTTCATCAAGAGGCTTTTTAGTTCCTCTTCATTTTCTGCCATAAGGGTGGTGTCATCTACATATCTGGGGTTATTGATATTTCTCCCAGCAATCTTGATTGCAGCTTGTGTTTCTTCCAGTCCAGCGTTTCTCATGATGTACTCCGCATATAAGTTAAATAAGCAGGGTGACAATATACACCCTTGACTTACTCCTTTTTTAGGCAAGTGATTACTGGCTAGCCTGCTCTCTCCCCTTTGGATTTCCCTTCTTTTCCTCTTGGTCACCTCTATCTCCATCCTCCCCCTTCTATTCTCCATGTAATTCTGTGAACCTTTCTGGGTGTCCCTCACTGTGGAGAAACTTTTTTCATCTTTAACCTAGATGTTTTATCATTGGTGCTGTATAGATGGAAAAGTCTTGAGGCTACTGTAAGAATAAGACTGAAATTCAGAGGCAGCAGGCTTAAGTCCAAATCCTGAGAAAACCAGAGAACTCCTGACTCCAGGGAACATTAATTGATAGAAGCTTATCAAACGCCTCCATACCTACACTTGAATCAAGTACCACCAAAGGACAAACATTTGCAGAGCAAGACATACTGCACCTATTCTCCAGCAACATGGGAACATGGCCCTGAGCTTCAATATACGGGCTGCCCAAAGTCACTCCTAACCCACTGACATCTCATAACTCATTCCTGGACACTTCATTGCACTTCAGAGAGAAGAAATCCAGTTCCACCTACCAAAACACTAAAACAAGCTTCCCTAAGCAGGAAACCTTGACAAGCCTCCCATCCAACCCCACCCACAGCAAGGAAACTCCACAAACTGCCAGAATACAGAAAGGCGACCCCAACACAGCAATATAAAGAAGATGAAGAGGCAGAGAAATGCCCAGCAGGTAAAGGAACAGGATAAATGTCCACCAAACCAAACAAAAGAGGAAAAGATAGGGAATCTACCTAATAAATAATCCAAATAATGATAGTGAAAATGATCCAAAATCTTGAAAACAAAAAGGAATTACAGACAAATAGCCTGGAGACAAGGGTTGAGAAGATGCAAGAAATAACAAAGAGTCAATATATAATGAATAATGCAATAAATGAGATCAAAAACAGTCTGAAGTGAAGCAAGAGTAGAATAACAGAAGCAGGAGATAAGATAAGTGAGGTAGACGATAGAATGGTAGAAATCAGTGAAACAGAGAGGGAAATCAAAAAAAAAAAGAATTAAAAGAAATGAGGACAATCTCAGAGACCTCTGGGACAATGTTAAATGCCTCAACGTTCGAATCATAGGGGTCCCAGAAGAAGAAGACAAGAAGAAAGACCATGAGAAAATAATTGAGATAATACTTGAAAACTTCCCTAAATTGGGGAGGAAATAATCACCCAAGTCCAAGAAACCCAGAGAGTCCCAAAAAGGTTAAACCCAAAGCAAAACACCCCAACACATATTAATCAAATTAAGAAAGATCAAACACAAAGGAAAAATATTAAAAGCAGCAAGGGAAAAACAACAAATAGCACACAAGTGGATTCCCACAAGGATAACAGCTGATCTTTCAATAGAAATTCTTCATTCCAGGAGGGAATGCCAAGGCATACTTAAAGTCATGAAAGAAAAATACCTATAGCCCAGATTACTGTACCCAGCAAGGATCTCATTCAAATATGAAGGAGAAATCAAAAGGTTTACAGACAAGCAAAAGCTGAGATAATTCAGCAGCACCAATCCAGTTCTCCAACAAATACTAAAGGATCTTCTCTAGAGAGGAAACAGAGAAAGAGTGTATAATCTTGAATCCAAAATAATAAAGTAAATGGCAATGGGATCATACTTATCAATAATGACCTTAAATGTTGATGCGTTTAATGCCTCAAACAAAAGACAAAGACTGGCTGAATGGATACAAAACCAAGAACCCTATATATTTTGTCTACAAGAGACCCACCTCGAAACAAGGGACATATTCAGACTGAAAATGAAGGGCTGGAAAAAGATATCTCACACAAATAGAGACCAAAAGAAAGCAGGAGTAGCAATACTCATATCATCAAAAACAGACTTTAAAACAAAGGCTCTGAAGAGAGACAAAGCAGGACACTAAATAATGATCAAAGAATCAATCCAAGAGGAATGTATAACAATTATAAATATAAATGCACTCAACATAGAAGCACCACAATATGTAAGACAAATGCTAACAAGTGTGAAAGGGGAAATTAACAATAACACAATAATAGTGGGAGACTTTAATACACCACTCACACTTATGGCTAGATCAACTAAACAGAAAATTAACAAGAAAACACAAACTTAAATGATACAATAGACCTGTTAGACCTAATTGATATCTATAGGACATTTCACCCCAAAACAATAAATTTCACCTTTTTCTCAAGTGCACACGGAACCTTCTCCAAGATAGATCACATCCTGGGCCATAAATCTAGCCTTGGTAAACTCAAAAAAAAAAAAAAAATAGAAATTATTCCAAGCATCTTTTCTGACCACAATGCAGTAAGATTAGATCTCAATTACAGATGGAAAACTATTAAAAATTCCAGCAAATGGAGGCTGAACAACACGCTGCTGAATAACTAACAAATCACAGGAGAAATCAAAATATGTGTAGAAATGAATGAAAATGAAAACACAACAACCCAAACCCTGTGGGACACTGTAAAAGCAGTGCTATGGGGAAGGTTCATAGCAATACAGGCATACCTCAAGAAACAAGAAAAAAGTCAAATAAATAACCTAACTCTACACCTAAAGCAACTAGAAAAGTAAGAAATGAAGAAACCCAGGGTTAGTAGAAAGAAAGAAATCTTCAAAATTTGGGCAGAAATAAATGCAAAAGAAACAAAAGAGACCATAGCAGACACCAACAAAGCCAAAGGCTGGTTCTTTGAGGGGTTAAATAAAATTGACAAACCATTAGCCAGACTCATCAAGAAACAAGTGGAGAAAAATCAGATCAATAAAATTAGAAATGAAAATTGAGAGATCACAACAGACAACACATAAATACAAAGGATCATAAGAGACTACTATCAGCAATTATATGCCAATGCAATGGACAACGTGGAACAAATGGACAAATTCTTAGAAAAGTACAACTTTCCGAAACTGAACCAGGAAGAAATAGAAAATCTTAACAGATGCATCACAAGCACAGAAATTGAAACTGTAATCAGAAATCTTCCAGCAAACAAAAGCCCAGGACCAGACAGCTTCACAGGTGAATTCTATCAAAAACTTGGAGAAGAGCTAACACCTATCCTGCTCAAACTCTTCAAGAAAATTGCAGAGGAAGGTAAACTTTCAAACTCATTCTATGAGGCCACCATCATCCTAATACCAATACTTGACAAAGATGCCATAAACAAAAGAAAACCACAGGCCAATAACACTAATGAACATAGATGCAAAAATCCTTAACAAAATTCTAGCAATCAGACTCCAATAACACATTAAAAAGATCAGACATCATGACCAAGTGGGCTTTTACCCAGGGATGCAAGGATTCTTCAATATGGGCAAATCAGTCAATGTAATACACCACATTAACAATTGAAAAATAAAAGCCATATGATTATCTCAATAGATGCAGAGAAAGCCTTTGACAAAATTCAACATTCACTTATGCTAAAACCCTCCAGAAGGCAGGAATAGAAGGAACATACCTCAACATAATCAAATCTATATATGACAAACCCACAGCAAACATTATCCTCAGATGAAACATGAAAGCTTTTCCCCTAAGGTCAGGAACAAGACAAGGGTGCACACTCTCACCACTACTATTCAACATAGTCTTGGAAGTATTGGCCATAGCAATCAGAACAGAAAAAGAAACAATAGGAATCCAAATTGGAAAAGAAGAAATAAAACTGTCACTGTTTGCATATGACATGATCCTCTACATAGAAAAACCTAAAGACTCCACCAGAAAATTACTAGAGCTAATCAATGAATATAGAAAAGTTGCAGGATATAAAATCAACACACGGAAATCCCTTGCATACCTACACACTAATAATGAGAAAATAGAAAGAGAAATTAAGGAAACAATTCCATTCACCATTGCAACGAAAAGAATAAAATACTTAGGACTATATTTATCAAAAGAAATAAAAGACCTATATTAAAAAAAACCTATAAAAAACTGGTAAAAGAAATCAAAGAAGACACTAATAGATGGAGAAATATACCACGTTCGTGGATCAGAAGAATCAATATATTGGAAATGACTATACTACCCAAAACAATCTATAGATTCAATACAATCCGTATCAAGATACCAATGGTATTTTTAACAGAGCTAGAACAAATAATTTCACAATTTGTATGGAAATACAAAAAATCTTGAATAGCCAAAGCAATCTTGAGAAAGAAAGGAACTGGAGGAATCTACCTGACTGAATTCAGGATCTACTACAAAGCCACAGTCATCAAGACAGTATGGTACTGACACAAAGACAGAAATATAGATCAATGGAACAAAGTAGAAAGCCCAGAGATAAATCCATACACCTATGGACACCTTATCTTTGACAAAGGAGGCAAGAACATACAATGGAGAAAAGACAATCTCTTTAACAGTGCTGCTGGGAAACCAGGCCAACCACTTGTAAAAGAATGAAACTAGAACACTTTCTAACACCATACAAAAAAATAAACTCAAAATGGATTAAATATCTTAACGTACAACCAGAAACTATACAACTCTTAGAGGAGAACATAGGCAAAACTCTCTCCCACATATATCACAGCAGAATCCTCTCTGATCAACCTCCCAGAATATTGGAAATAAAAGCAAAAAGAAAACAAATGGGACCTAATTAAAATTAAAAGCTTTTGCACAACAAAGGAAACTCTAAGCAAGGTGAAAAGACAGCCTTCAGATTGAGAGAAAATAATAACAAATGAAGCAACTGACAAAGAACTAATCTCAAAAGTATATAAGCAACTCCTGCAGCTCAATTCCAGAAAAATAAATGACCCAATCAAAACATGGGCCAAAGAACTGAACAGACATTTCTCCAAAGAACACTTACAGATTGCTAACAAACACATGAAAAGATGCTAACCATCACTCATTATCAGAGAAATGCAAATCAAAACCACAATGAGGTACCACTTCACACCAGTCAGAATGGATGCTATCCAAATGTCTACAAGCAGTAAATGCTGGAGAGGGTGTGGAGAAAAGGGAACCCTTTTATACTGTTGGTGGGAATGCAAACTAGTACAGCCACTATGGAGATTCCTTAAAAACTGGAAACAGAACTGCCATAAGACCCAGAAATCCCACTGCTGGGCATACACACCAAGGAAAACAGAGTTGAAAAAGACACGTGTAGCCCAATGTTCATCGCAGCACTTTTTATAATAGCCAGGACATGGAAGCAACCTAGATGTCCATCAGCAGATGAATGGATAAGAAAGCTATGGAACACATACACAATGGAGTATTACTCAGGCATTAAAAACAATACAATTGAATCAGTTCTAATGAGGTGGATGGAACTAGAGCCTATTATACAGAGTGAAGTAAGCCAGAAAGAAAAACATCAATACAGTATACCAACAGCAAGAAGAGATAAGTAAGCATTCCTCAGTAATCAATGCAAAGAAATAGAGGAAAATGACAGAATGGGAAAGAGTATAGATCTCTTCAAGAAAATTAGAGATACCAAGGGAACATTTCATGCAAAGGTGGGCTCGATAAAGGACAGAAATTGTACTGACCTAACAGAAGCAGAGGATATTAAGAAGAGGTGGCAAGAATACACAGAAGAACTGTACAAAAAAGATCTTCACTATCAAGATAATCACGATGGTATGATCACTCACCTAGAGCCAGATATCCTGGAATGTAAAGTCAAGTGGGCCTTAGAAAGCATCATTATGAACAAAGCTAGTGGAGGTGATGGAATTCCAGTGGAGCTCTTTCCAATCCTGAAAGATGATGCTGAGAAAGTGTTGCACTCAATATGCCAGCAAATTTGGAAAATTCAGCAGTGGCCACAGGACTGGAAAAGGTCAGTTTTCATTCCAATCCCAAAGAAAGGCAATGCCAAAAAATACTCAAACTATCACACAATTGCACTCAACTCTCATGCTAGTAAAGTAATGCTCCAAATTCTCCAAGCCAGGCTTCAGCAATATGTGAACCATGAAATTCCAGATGTTCAAGCTGGTTTTAGAAAAGGCAAAGGAACGAGAGATCCAATTGCCAACATCCACTTTATCATCGGAGAAGCAAGAGAGTTCCAGAAAAACATCTATTTCTGCTTTATTGACTATGCCAAAGTCTTTGACTGTGTGGATCACAATAAACTGTGGAAAATTCTGAAAGAGATGGGAATACCAGACCACTTGAACTGCCTCTTGAGAAACCTATATGCAGGTCAGAAAGCAACAGTTAGAATTGGGCATGGAACAACAGACTGGTTCCGAATAGGAAAAGGAGTACATCAAGGCTGTATACTGTCAACCTGTTTATTTAACTTATATGCAGAGTACATCATGAGAAATGCTGGGTTGGAAGAAGCATAAGCTGAAATGAAGATTGGCGGGAGAAATATCAATAACCTCAGATATGCAGATGACACCACCCTTATGGCAGAAAGTGAAAAGCAAATAAAAAGCCTCTTGATGAAAGTGAAAGAGGAGAGTGAAAAAGTTGACTTACAGCTCAACATTCAGAAAAAGAAGATCATGGCAGCTGGTCCTTTCACTTAGTGGGAAATAGATGGAGAAACAGTGGAAACAGTGTCAGACTTTATTTTCTTGGGCTCCAAAATCACTGCAGATTGTGACTGCATCGATGAAATTAAAAGACGCTTACTCCTTAGAAGGAAAGTTATGACCAACCTAGACAGCATATTGAAAAGCAGAGACATTACTCTGCCAACAAAGGTCCGTCTAGTCAAGGCTATGGTTTTTCCAGTGATCATGTACGGATGTAAGTGTTGTACTGTGAAGAAAGCTGAGAACCGAAGAATTGATGCTTTTGAACTGTGGTGTTGGAGAAGACTCTCAAGAGCCTCTTGGACTGCAGGGAGATCCAACCAGTCAATTTTAAAGATCAGCCTTAGGTGTTCTTTGAAAGGAATGATGCTGTGGCTGAAACTCCATTATTTGGCAGCCTCATGCGAAGATTTGACTCATTGAAAAGGATGCTGATGCTGGGAGGGATTGGGGGCAGGAGGAAAAGGGGACGGCAGAGGATGAAATGGCTGGTGGCATCACCGACAAGATGGATGTGAGTTTGAGTGAACTCTAGGAGTTGGTGATGGACTGGGAGGACTGGCATGCTGCAATTCATGAGGCTGCAAAGATTCAGACACAACTGAGCGAGTGAACTGAACTGAATGCATATATATGGAATTTAGAAAGATGGTAATAACCCTGTATGCAAGACAGCAAAAGAGACAGAGATGTACAGAACTGTCTTTTGGACTCTGTGGCAGAGGGTGAGAGTGTGATGACTTGGGAGGATGACATTGAAACATGTATATTATCACATATGAAACAAATCGCTAATCCAGGTTCGATGCATGATACAGCATGCTCGGCGCTGGTGCACTGGGATGACTCAAAGGGATGGTATGGGGAGGGAGGTGGGAGGGGGTACGGGATGAGGAACCCGTGTACACACATGGTGGGTCATGTCAGTGTATGGCAAAACCAATACAATATTGTAACGTAGTTAGCCTCAAATTAAAGTAAATAAATTTATATTTGAAAAAATGAGTAATTTCCACATTGGTGGTGGGGACAACAACTAGACCTGGTGCAATTTGAGACTCAAGGATTGTTCCCTATAATTCAGACCAGTACTATCAACTCTGCTGAAACCTGGAAGGGTATCACCTGTACCTTCGTACAGTTCTCTGTATGTAACTCTCTCCTGTGAACTCTATATAGAGTAATCAATCTCTCTTCTTGGGGAGATTGTTTGTCTCTGCCTAGGTACACCTTCCATGTATGTGTTGGAAACTATTTCTAGAGTTGAGGCAATTGTAGAACTCTCCTTGCTTGCTCCCCAACTCAGGAATCCATTCTCTGCTGCCAGATGTTTGATGTAAAACAGTGTTCTTTCATTTGTCTTTTCTACTTTGGAGTTATATGAGACAGGAAGATAAATGTGTCCTTTACTCCTTTATGTCGGCTAAAATGGAGGTCCCCCTGCAACCAGACTCACTGAATGCCTTGTGAATGCTAGGCAATGACTTCTGTGCATGGGTGCAGACTTGACTGGGGATATGTGTTGGGGCCTTAGGGAGCCCCAGTCTTGCTGGAGAAACATGCCAATTTGAAATAGTATTTGCTACGTGCTATGTTCAGTTCAGTTCAGTCACTCAGTCATGTCCGAATCTGCAACCCCATGGACTGCAGCACAACAGGGCTTGCTATTCTTCACCAACACCTGGAGCTTGGGCAAAGTCATGTCCATCGAGTTGGTGATTCCATCCAACCATCTCATCCTCTGTCAACCTCTTCTCCTCCTGCCTTCAGTCTTTCCCAGTAACAGGGAAAGACTTCACATCAGTTGGCCAAAGTATTGGAGGTTCAATTTCAGTATCGGCCCTTCCAGTGAATATTCAGGTTTGATTTCCTTTAGGATGACTGGGTGGATCTGCTTGCAGTCCAAGAGACTCTCAAGAGTCTTGCCCAACACCACAGTTCAAAACCATCAATTCTTCATTGCTCACCATTCTTTATGGTGCAACTGTCACATCCATACATGACAACTGGAAAAATCATAGTTTTGATTATACTGAACTTTTTCAGCAAAGTAATCTCTCTACTTTTAAAAAAAATTGTATAGGTCTGTCATAGTTTTTTTTCAAAAGAGTAAGCACCTTTTAATTTCATGGCTGCAGTCATCATCTGCAGTGATTTTGGAGCCCCCGAACATAAAGTCTCACACTGTTTCCATTGTTTCCCCATCTATTTACCATGAAATGATGGGACCAAATGCCATGATCATGATTTTCTGAATGCAAAGTTTAAACCAAATGTTTCACTCTCCTATTTCACTTTTATCAAGAGGTTCTTTAGTTCCTCTTCAACTTCTGCTGTGAGGGTGGTGTCTTCTGCATATTTGAGGCTATTGATATTTCTCCCAGCAATCCTGATTCCAGCTTTTGCTTCATCTAGTTGGGCATTTCACGTGATGTACACTGCATATAATTTAAATAAGCAAGGTGACAATATTCAGCCTTTATGTACTCCTTTCCCGATTTGGAACCAGTCTGCTCTTCCATGTTTAGTTCTTACTTTTGCTTCTTGACCGGCATACAGATTTCTCAGAAGGCAGGTAAGATGGTCTGGTATTCCCATCTCTGTAAGCTTTCCACAGTTTGTTGTGACCCACACAGTCAAAAGCTTTTGCGTGGTCAATAAAGCCGAAGTAGGTATTTTTCTAGAAATTTCTTGACTTTTCTATGATCCAACGAATGTTGACAATTTGATCTTGGTTCCTCTGCCTTTTCTAAATCTAGGTTGAACATATGGAATTTCACAGTTAATGTACTGTTGAGGACTTGCTTGGAGAAATTACTATGGTAGCATGTGAGATGAGTGTAACTGTGTGGTAACTGAACATTCTTTGAAATCACCTTTTTTGGGGATTGCAAGGAAAGCAACCTTTCCAGTCCTGTGGCCACTGCTGAGTTTTCCAAATTTGCTGGTATATTGAGTGCAGCACGTTTTAACAGCATCATCTTTTAGTATCTGATATAGATCTACTGCAATGCCATCACCTCCAATAGCTTTGCTGGTAGTGATGCTTCTGAAGACCTCTTTGACCTCGCATTTCAGGGTTGTCTAGCTCTAGGTAAGTGATGACACCATAGTTGTTATCTGGGTCATCACTGTCTTTTTTGTGCAGTTGTTCTATGTATTCTTTCACCCTCTTCTTAATATATTCTGCTTCTGTTAGGTCCATCCCATGTGTCTCTTTAATTGTGCCCGTCTTTGCCTAAAACATTCCCTCCCTATCTCTTATTTTCTAGAAGAGATCTCTGGTCTTTACCATTCTAATATTTTCCTCTATTTCTTTGCACTGATCACTTAGGAAGGCTTTTTTTTTTTTTTTTTTTAATCTCTGCTGGCTATTCTTTGGAACTCTGCATTCATATGGATATGTCTTTCTTTTCTCCTTTGCCTTTGCTGCTCTTTTCTAACTTCTTTGTAAGGCCTCCTCAGGCAAACATTTTGCTTTTTGCATTTTTTTTCCTTTGGATGCTCTATATGTGGTATATACAGATCAAAAACTGAAGATCATGGCATCCAGTTCGATCACTTCATGGCAGATACCTGGAAAAACAATGAAAACAGTGGCATACTTTCTTTTCCTGGGCTCCAAAATCACTGTAGATAGCGACCGCTGTTGTGAAAAAAAAAAAAAAAAAGATGCTAGCTCCTTGGAAGAAAAGCTATGAAAAACATGAAAGCATACTAAAAAGCAAAGACATTACTTTATCAGCAAAGGCCTGTATAGTCAAAGATATGGTTTTACCAGAAATTGTGAGTGGATGTGAGAGTTGGACCATAAATCTGAGTATCAAAGAATTGATGGTTTTAAACTGTGGTGTTGGACAAGACTCTTGAGAGTCCCTTGGACTGCCAAGAGATCCAACCAGTCCATGTTAAGGAAATAAGTCCTGAATATTCATCAGTAGGACTGATGCTGAAGCTGAACCTCCGATACTTTTGCCACCTGATGGGAAGAAATGACTCATTAGAAAAGACCTGATGCAGGGAAAGATTAAAGGCAGAAGGCAAAGGGGAAGACAGAAAATGAAATTGTTAGGTGGTATCACCGACCTGATGAACATGAGTTTGAGCAATTTCCGGGAGTTGGTGATGGACAGGGAAACCTGGCATGCTGCACCCCATGATATATGACTGAGAGACTGAACTGAACTGATGTACTTAGGACATCAGGGAGCAGGCAGAAGTCTTTGGGGTCCAATCAAGTCTGTGGCCCTGGTGGGAGTGGTGAAAGATTTAGGTGGATGGGGAGGCTTCCCATCCTCTGATACAGGTCCTTGAATCCAAGGCAAGGAGCACCAAATTTTGAATGTGTTACCAAATATTGTATTCTAAAAAAACAAACCACTGTTTTCTGCAGGAGTGAGAACTTTGACTGAGTCTATTCTCTCGATTTTACTGAGGAATGTGGAAGGTATATGGAGTGGGCTGAGACTGCAAAAATTAGGTGACCAGCTGCTGGAGGTCACGCTTATGGTAGACATTCTGCATTAGATGGAAAACAAATCCAGAGAAAAACATGTCCCTTCTAGAGTGTACATGTCAGTGTATTACATTGTTTCAGCAGATCACCTCAATGATGTTTGGGGGCAAGCAAGAAATGCATGAAGGGTGGTTTGCTTTTGTCAATTCCTGTAGGTACTTAGATGACTAAACGCTTGGTTACTTATTTGCATGGTTGGAATTATGCTTGGGAAAGAAAACTAGATGAGATCCATACATATTTCGACATTAAACAGCAATCATAGGAAGGTTACTAAGGCAATTGTAGGTAATTTAAACTTGAAGGGCCAAATGGGGAAAGATTCATTTAACAGGCTGAGACTGGACTGTACAGGTAGCCATAGTTGTTGCTATGACAAGTAGCCATAACAGCTACTTGTTGCTATGCTGGAGATGTGGGAAACTGACAAGAGAGCAAGAGCCTTTACGACTTTCCTTGCAGTGTGATTTTAGGGGAGTAGTGGACAAGGAAAATCTTACTGGTAAGGGTGAGGAAGGGAGTAATCTGAGCGAGTAATCATTAGCTCTTGTGTAAGCCCAGAAAACAGAAGCATTGGCTCAGTCAGAGTTCTGGGTCAGGGTTCAGAAATAGATGTCATTTGGCTTGAATCAATATTTAGCCTTGAGGAGAACACCATAACCTCTAAACAGAAGATTTCCTTCTCCCCAGGTGACAGAATAATTCATATTTGTTCCAGACTCAGAAACCCAGAAAGCCCTCTCAGGGCCAGTAGCTCTTTGCAGGCACACATACAATCTAGAAGGTGGAATTATCACCATGGTGCCCATTGTCCAGATGAGAAAACTGAGGTTAAGAGACTTGATCAAGCTCATACAGCTAAGCATGTGAAAAACCAGTCACAAACCCAGGGTAACAGACCTCAAATTGTGTGTTTTTGCTCCACACCCACTGAAAGTGGTGGAGGGTGATCTGAAAGCAATGCTTAGGCAGAAGCAAACAATATTCACGTTTAAATAGAAGAAAGTAAGGAAAACCATAAGAACATTCAGCTATCACCTAAATCAAAACCCATATGGTTATATAGTGGAGATGAAAACTACATTCAAGGGATTAGGTCTGTTAGAATGAAGAACTATGGACGGAGCCTTGTAACATTGTACTGGAGGTTGTCATCAAATCCATTCTCAAGAAAAACAAATGTGAGAAGGAAAAGTGGTTGCCTGAGGAGACCTTAAAAGTAGCTGAGAAAATAAGAGAAGTGAAAGGCAAAGGAGAAAGGGAAAGGTATACCCAATGGAATGCAGACTTCCAGAGAATAGCAAGGAGAGATAAGAACGTCTTCATAAGTGAATAGCGAAAGAATTAGAGGAAAACAATATAATGGTAAAGAATATAGATCAGTTCAGGAAAAGTGGAGATACCAGAGAAACACTTCATGAAAAGTTGGGCACAATAAAGGACAGAAAATTCAAAGACCTAAGAGAAGCAGATGAGAATTAGAAGAGGTGGCAAGAATGCACAGAAGAACTATACAAAACTGGTCATAATGACTGGGATAGTGATGATGCTGGGGTCACTTACATAAAGCCAGATATACTGCACTATGTAGTCAAGTTTGCTTTAGGAAGCATCACTACAAGCAAAGCTAGGGAAGGTGATGAAATTCCAGCTGAACTGTTTAAAATTTCTAAAGAATGAGGCTGTAAATATGCTGCATTCCAGCAGTGCTGGAAAAGGTCAGTTTTCATTCCAATGCAAAAGAAAGGCAATTCCAAAGAATGTTCAACCTATAATGCCATTGTGCTCATCTCACTTACTAGCAAGGTAATGTTCAATATGTTTCAAGCTAAGTTTCAACAGTACATGAACTGAAAACTTCCAGATATACAAACCGGTTTGAGGAAACAGAGATCGAATTACCAACATTCATTAGATAATAGAGAAAGCAAGGGAATATCAGAAAAATGTTTCCATCTGCTTCACTGACTATGCTAAAGCCTTTCACTGTGTGGACCACAACAAACTGTTGAAATTATTAAGGAAATGGGAATACCAGATCACCTTACCTTTCTCCTAACAAGTCTGTATGTAAGTCAAAAAGCAGCGGTTAGAATCAAACTCGGAAAAACTGAAAGATTTAAAATTGGGAAAGGGGCATGACAAGGTACACATTGTCACTCTGGTTATTTAACTTCTATATAAGATACATCATCCAATATACTGGTCTGGATAAGTCCCAAGCTGGAATCAAGATTGCTGGGAGAAGTATAAACATCCACAAATATGAAGATGACACCCACATAATAGCAGAAAGCAAAGAAGAACTAAAGAACCTCTCGATGAGGAGAGGACATGAAAAACCTAGCTTAAACTCAACATTCAAAAAACTATTCACAAAAAGATACTCAAGATTCACGTCATCCAGTCCTACCACTTCAAAGCATATAGATGAGGGAAAAGTGGAAACAATAGCAGATTTTTTTTCCTTGGGCTCCAAAATCACTATGGAACTTGACTGTAGACACAAAATTAAAAGCCTCCCTGTCCATCACCAACTCCTGGAGTTCACTCAGACTCACGTCCATCGAGTCAGTGATGCCATCCAGCCATCTCATCCTCTGTCATCCCCTTCTCCTCCTGTATCCAATACCTCTCAGCATCAGAGTCTTTTCCAATGAATCAACTCTTCACATGAGGTGGTCAAAGTATTGGAGTTTCAGCTTCAACATCAGTCCTTCCAATGAATACACAGAACTGATCTCCTTTAGGATGGACTGGTTGGATCTCCTTGCAGTCCAAGGGAATCTCAAGAGTCTTCTCCAACACCACACTTCAAAAGCATCAGTTCTTCAGTGCTCAGCTTTCTTCACAGTCCAACTCTCACATCCATACATGACCACTGGAAAAACCATAGCCTTGACTAGACTGACCTTTGTTGGCAAAGTAATGTCTCTGCTTTTCAACATGCTATCTCGGTTGGTCATAAATTTCCTTCCAAGGAGTAAGCGTCTTTTAATTTCATGACTGTAGTCACATTCTGAAGTGATACTGGAGCCTCAAAAAAAGAAAGTCTGACACTGTTTCCACTGATTCCTCATCTATTTCCCATGAAGTGATGGGACCAGATGCCATGATCTTAGTTTTCTGAACGTTGAGCTTTAAGACAATTTTTTCACTCTCCTCTTTCACTTTCATCGAGAGGCTTTTTAGTTTCTCTTCATTTTCTGCCATAAGGGTAGTGTCATCTGCATATTTGAGGTTATTGATATTTCTCCCACCAATCTTGATTCCAGCTTGTGCTTCTTCCAACCCAGCGTTTCTCATAATGTACTCTGCATCTAAGTTAAATAAGGAGGGTGACAATATACAGCTTTGATGTACTCCTTTTCCAATTTGGAATGTCTGTTTTTCCATGTCCAGTTGTTATTGTTGCTTCCTGACCTGCATACAGGTTTCTCAAGAGGCAGGTCAGGTGGTCTGGTATCCCCCTCTCTTTCAGAGTTTTCCACAGTTTATTGTGATCCACACAGTCAAAGGCTTTGGCATAGTCAATAAAGCAGAAATAGATGTTTTTCCGGAACTCTCTTGCTTTTTCCATGATCCAGCGGATTTTGGTAATGGGATCTCCGGTTCCTCTGCCTTTTCTAAAACCAGATTGAACATCAGGGAGTTCACGGTTCATGTATTGCTGAAACCTGGCTTGGAGAATTTTGAGCATTACTTTACTAGCATGTGAGATGAGTGCAATTGTGCGGTAGTTTGAGCATTCTTTGGCATTGCCTTTCTTAGGGATTGGAATAAAAATTGAACCTTTCCAGTTCTGTGGCCACTGCTGAGTTTTCCAAATTTGCTGGCATATTGAGTGCAGCACTTTCACAGCATCATCTTTCAGGATTTGAAATAGCTCCACTGGAATTCCATCACCTCCACTAGCTTTGTTCATAGTGATGCTTTCTAAAGCCCATTTGACTTCACATTCCAAGATGTTTTGCTCTATATTAGTGATCACAACATCGTGATTATCCGGGTCATGAAGATCTTTTTTGTACTGTTCCTCTGTGTATTCTTGCCATCTCTTCTTAATATCTTCTGTTTCTGTTAGGTCCATACCATTTTGTCCTTTATCGAGCCCATCTTTGCAAGAAATGTTCCCTTGGTATCTCTAACTTTCTTGAAGATATCGCTAGTCTTTTCCATTCTGTTGTTTTCCTCTATTTTTTTTGCATTGATTGCTGAAGAAGGCTTTCTTATCTCTTCTTGCTATTCTCTGGAACTCTGTATTCAGATGCCTATATCTTTCCTTTTCTCCTTTGCTTTTTGCTTCTCTTCTTTACACAGCTATTTGTAAGGCCTCCCCAGACAGCCATTTTGCTTTTTTGCATTTCTTTTCCATGGGGATGGTCTTGATCCCTGTCTCCTGTACAATGTCACGAACCTCATTCTGTACTTCATCAGATGCTCTATCAGATCTAGGCCCTTAAATCTATTTCTCACTTCCACTGTAAAATCATTAGGAATTTGATTTAGGTCATACCTGAATGGTCTAGTGGTTTTCCCTACTTTCTTCAATTTAAGTCTGAATTTGGTAATAAGAAGTTCATGATCTGAACCACAGTCAGCTCCTGGTCTTGTTTTTGTTGACTGTATAGAGCTTCTTCATCTTTGGCTGCAAAGAATATAATCAATCTGATTTCGATGTTGACCATCTGGTGATGTCCATGTGTAGAGTCTTCTCTTGTGTTGTTGGAAGAGGGTGTGTGCTATGACCAGTGCATTTTCTTGGTCATTTAGGCCTTTAGGCCATTAATAATAGGTCTGAAAAAAACACAAAGGTCTCCATAAAATCTTTACCTTCATCAGTGTTTTTGGTGAGTGGACTTTGAAGCTTCTCAGAATACAGAGAACTGAACTATAATCTCTTCCTTGAAGCTTGGTTGGAAAATCAAACTGATCTGTATGGACATCTAAGAAGAAGGAGAACCTTGCCTACTTGGAGAAAAAATAACTGCTAAGAACATCATGAAAATGGATACTAAGGGCCATGCTTGACATTCGTGGTTTCATGTCATCTTCCTAGCCACTTCATGAGATATGCATTGCTGTCTTCATTGGAGAGGAGATTGCTAGGAGGATAAGTTGTCAAATGGCAAAGTGAGGAGTTCAGGAACAGCTTAGGGACATACAACTGGCTTTAGTTACTGGGTCTAATGGCAGATATCAGGGGCATCTATGATGCCAGTCTACATCAAACATTTAGGGCAAAGCAGTACTTCAATTGTATGTTTTCAGTATTGGATGAAATGTCATATGCAACCACAAGATATTTTATGTCATCCAAAAAATGTACAAGGAAGTAGTGTGTTCTGGGTTTTGGGTTAAAGGGTTCAAAGTCAAAGTTGATCAAGACAAAAGTAGCCTTTATCTTAAGATAGCTAGCAGTCTAGTTCTCACAAACTCTTGGCCCCAGGAGGCCATGGGCAGCACCAGACCCTTTTTCAAAAACAACATTGGGAATGAAATCTCCACAGCGATGTGCTGGAATCAGCCTTCAGTCTCTGCAGGTTTTTATTTCTCGCCTAGAGTTGGGAGTGCAGTGGGGACAGAGAGGAATTTAATTCATGTTGGTTGATTTACAAAGAGACTGAATGCATACTGAATATGTGTGTTTCCTTTCTATTTATAAAGGAATATCACCAGGGACATACAAACCAAAGAATTTAACTGCTGAAGATAAATGGATATATTTCTGATATAATTTCCTCATAGGGTCTATGTCATGAAAAATTTTGTCTGCCAAACCAAACATAAAAAAAATAAGTTTGAAATGCCTTCCCAATCAAAGAAGACAAAACAACTGTGGCAGCCAAGTAAAGACAATCATATTTAATGACTCATCCAGGACTCCCAGGGCCTATACCTGCATGAGATCTATCAATGACTGTCCCCTGAATACAACAGGAGCCTCTCCTAGTCACCAGATGTGTGTATATGGGGCACTGTGTCTTAACACTCATTTTACACATTGTTTAAATTCAGTTTTGGTGGTTAAATCCCAACAGGGGGATATGACATCACTGACAAATGACACACATAAATGCCCTTTGAACTATGGTGTTGAAGAAGACTCTTGAGAGTCCCTTGGACTGCAAGTTGATCAAACCAGTCCATACTAAAAAAAATCAGTCCTGAATATTCACTGGAAAAACTGATGCTGAAGCGGAAGCTCCAATTATTTGCCCACCTGATGGGCAGAATTGACTCATTGGGAAAGACCCTGATATTAGGAAAGACTGAAGGCAGGAAAAGAAGGGGAAGACAGGATGAGATGGTTGGATGGCATCATCAAGTCGATGGACATGAGCTTGAGTAAGCTTCAGGAGTGGTGATGGATAGGGAAGCCTGGCATGCAGCAGTCCATGGTGTTGGAAAGAGACTGACACGACTGAAGGACTGAACTGAACTGAACGAATTGAGAACAAAGACTAATAAATCGAATTGCATCAAGTTGGTGACTAGCTGCCCATAACAACACATTACTTAAGTGGCTTTAAAATTCAGAATTATGACTACATTCAGAGTGAAATATCGTCTAAGGAAAAACAAAAATACTGCCCATCAAAAAGAAAAAAAGAAAAAAGAAAATCAGAAGAAATACAGGAAAGAAATCTGAAACTATATTCAACAATTTATTGTTCCTCATATTGCTTCTGTTATAGTGATAAAATCATATATATGTTAACAGGTAAAAGCAAGACAATACTTAAAAGTAATGTTCTGAAGTAAGCCTTTCAGTGGCTAGAAAAAGAGGTTCACTCATAACATAAAGAACTTTAATTAAAACCCTGCTGTCTTAAATCTTGAACTGAAAGCATAAGTTTATACCAACTAATTATATTCCTTTTTATTTCATTTTTTAAGGAAAATGTGTTCTTCCTACTCTGACCAATGTAAAGCCTACAAGCAATGACAACTTGATACGAGTGACTATTCTGAGGTCTAACATGTAGCTTCTAAATGCATTTCCCATGACTCAGATTCACGTCCATCGAGTCAGTGATGCCATCCAGCCATCTCATCCTGTCATCCCCTTCTCCTCCTGCCCCTAATCCCTCCAGCATCAGGGTCTTTTCCAATGAATCAACTCTTCACATGAGGTGGCCAAAGTATTGGGGTTTCAGCTTTAGCATCAGTCTTTACAAAGAATATGCAGAACTGATCTCCTTTAGGATCAGTTGGATCTCCTTGCAGTCCAAGGGACTCTCAAGAGTCTTCTCCACACCACAGTTCAAAAGCATCAGTTATTCGGTGCTCAGCTTTCTTCACAGTCCAACTCTCACATCCATACATCACCACTGGAAAAATCATAGCCTTGACTAGACGGACCTTTGTTGGCAAAGTAATGTCTCTGCTTTTCAATATACTATCTAGGTTGGTCATAAATTTACTTCCAAGATGTAAGTGTCTTTTAATTTCATGGCTGTAGTCACATTCTGCAGTGACATTGGAGCCCAAAAAAAAGAAAGTCTGACACTGTTTCCACTGATTCCTCATCTATTTCCCATGAAGTGATGGGACCAGATGCCATGATCTTCGTGTTTTGAATGTTGAGATCTAAGCCAACTTTTTCACTCTCCTCTTTCACATTCATCAAGAGGACTTTTAGTTCCTCTTTACTTTCTGCCATAAGGGTGGTGTCATCTGCATATCTGAGGTTATTGATATTTCTCCTGGAAATCTTGATTCCAGCTTGTGTTACTTCCAGTCCAGCATTTCTCATAATATACTCTGCATCTAAGTTAAATAAGCAGGGTGACAATATACAGCCTTGATGTACTCCTTTTCCTATTTGGAAACAGTCTGTTGTTCCTTCCCATGTTCCAACTGTTGCTTCCTGACCTGCCTACAGGTTTCTGAAAAGGTAGGTCAAGTGGTCTGGTATTCCCATCTCTTTCAGAATTTTCCACAGTTTATTGTGATCCACAGTCAAAGGCTTTGGCATAGTCAATAAAACAGAAATAGATGTTTTTCTGGAACTCTCTTGCTTTTTTGATGATCCACCAGATGTTGGCAACTTGATCTCTGGTTCCTCTATCTTTTATAAAACCAGGTTGAACAACTGGAAGTTCACGGTTCACTTATTGCTGAAGCCTGGCTTGGATAATTTTGAACATTACTTTACTAGCGTGTGAGATGAGTGCAATTGTGCAGAAGTTTAAGCATTCTTTGGCATTACCTTTCTTTGGGATTGGAATGAAAACTGACTTTTTCCAGTCCTGTGGCCACTGCTGAGTTTCCAAATTTGCTGGTATATTGAGATCAGCACTTTCACAGCATCATCTTTTAGGATTTGAAATAGCTCCACTGGAATTCCATCACCTTCACTATCTTTGTTCATAGTGATGCTTTCTAAGGCCCACTTGACTTCACATTCCAGGATGTTGGCTTTAGTTGAGTGATCACACCACCGTATTTATCGGGGTCATGGGGCTCTTTTTTGTACAGTTCTTCTGTGTATTCTTGCCACCTCTTCTTAATATTTTCTGCTTCTGTTAGGTCCATACTCTTTCTGTCCTTTATCAAGCCCATCTTTGCATGAAATGTTCCCTTGGTATCTCTAATTTTCTTGAAGAGATCTCTAGTCTTTCCAATTCTGCTGTTTTCCTCTATTATTTGCATTGATCACTGAGGAAGGCTTTCTTATCTCTCCCTGCTATTCTTTGGAACTCTGCATTCAGATGCTTATATCTTTCCTTTTCTCCTTTGCTTTTCACTTCTCTTCTTTTCACAGGTATTTGTAAGGTCTCCTCAGACAGCCATTTTGCTTTTTTACATTTCTTTTCCATGGGGATGATCTTGATCCCTGTCTCCTGTACAAGGTCACAAACTTCCATCCATAGTTCATCAGCACTCTGTCTATTAGATCTAGCCCCTTAAATCTATTTGTCACTTCCACTGAATAGTCCTCAAATTGTTTTTTTGTTTTGTTTTGTTTTGTTTTGTTTTTTGTTATTTTTTTGGTTGTTGTTGTTGTTTTTCCATACCCACTGGGAGTGGTGGGTGGTAATCTGGCACTATTGCTGAGGCAGAAACAATCAATATTCAGGCTTCAGTTGAAGAAAGTAAGGAAAACCACTTGACCATTAAGCTATGACCTAAATCAAATCTCTTATGATTATACAGTGGAGATGAAAATAGATTCAAGGGATTAGGTCTGGTAGCCTGAAGAACTATGGATGTAGACTTGTAACATAGTACAGAAAGTGGTGACCAAAACCATACCCAAGGAAAACAAATGTGAGAAGGCAAAGTGGTTGCTGAAGAGGCCTTCAAAACAGCTGAGAAAATAAGAGAAGTGAATATAAACAAGAAAGGGAAAGATATACTCAATAAATGACTTCCAGAGAATAGCAAGGAGAGATAAGAAAGTCCTAGTAGGTGAAAAGTGCAAGAATTAGAGGAAACTAATCAATTGTAAATAGTATAGATCACTTCAGGAAAATTGGAGATACCATAGAAATACTTAATGGAAAGATGGGCACAATAAAGGACAGAAAACTCAAAGACGTGACAGAAGCAGATGAGATTAAGAAGAGGTAATAAGGATGCACAGAAGAACTGTACAAAATGGTCATGATGACCCGGATAGAGTTGATGTTGGGGTCACTTATGTAGAGCCAGATATACTAGAGCATGAAGTCAAGTGGGCCTCAGGAAGCATCACTACAAGCAAAGCTAGTGGAGGTGATGGAATTCCAGCTGAGCTGTTTAAAACATCGTAAAGAATGAGGCTATAACAGTGCTGCATTCAATATGGCACCAAATTTGGAACACTCAGCAATGGCCACAGTGCTGGAAAAGGTCAGTGTTCATTCCAATCCAAAAGAAAGGCAATTCCAAAGAATGTTCAACCTATCATGCAATTGTACTCATCTCACTTGCTAGCAAGGTAATGCTCAAAATCCTTCAAGCTAAGCTTTACAGTACATGAACTGAGAATTTCCAGATGTACAAACTGGTTTGAGGAACCAGATATCAAATTGCCAACATCCATTGGACCATAGAAAAAGCAAGGGGATTCCAGTAAATCATCTGCATCTGCTTCACTGACTATGATAAAGCCTTTCACTGTGTTGACCAAAACAAACTGAGGAAAATTCTTAAGAGGATGGGAGTAGCAGATCACCTTCCCTGTCTCCTGAAAGTCTGTATGTAGGTCAAAAAGTGGCAGTTAGAATCAGACATGGAACAACTAAAAATTTAAAATTGGGAAAGGAGCATGGCAAGGTATACATTGTTACTCTGGTTATTGAACTTGTACATAGGAAAGATCATTAAATATGCTGGACTGCATAAATCCCAAGATGGAATCAAGATTGCTGGGAGAAATATCAACATCCACAGATATGAAGATGACACCACCCTAATAGCAGAAAGCAAAGAACTAAAGACCAATTAATAAGGAGAGGAGATGAAAAAAGCTGGCTTAAAACTCAACATTCAAAAAACTATTCACAAAAAGATACTCAACATTCACGGCATCCAGTCCCACCACTTCATGGCATATAGATGATGGAAAAGTAGAAACAGTGGCAAATTTTATTTTCTTGGACATCAAAATTACTATGGACCTTGACTGCAGCCACAAAATTAAAAGACACTTGCTCCTTGGAAGGAAGAAATACTATGAAAAACCTGTGCTGCTGCTGCTGCTGCTGCTGCTGCTGCTGCTGCTGCTAAGTTTCTTCAGTCATGTCCAACTCTGTGCCATCCCATAGACAGCAGCCCACCAGGCTCTGACATCCTTGGGATTCTCCAGGCAAGAACACTGGAGTGGGTTGCCATTTCTTTCACCATTGCATGAAAGTGAAGTCGCTCAGTCACGTCTGACTCATAGCAACCCCACGGACTGCAGCCTACCAGGCGCCTTCATCCATGGGATTTTTTAGGCAAGAGTACTGGAGTGGCTTGCATTGCCTTCTTTGATGAAAAACCTGTACAGTGTATTAAAAAGCAGATTCTCACTTTGCTACAAAGATCTGTAGTGTCAAAGCTATGATTTTTCCAGTAATCATGTACAGATGTGAGATCTGGACCATACAAAAGGATGAATGCCAAAGAAGTGAGCTTTTGAATTGTGGTGCTTGAGAAGATTCTTGAGAGTCCCTTACACAACAAGGAGATCAAACCAGTCAATCTGAAAGGAAATCAACCTCTGACCCTTGCTGTCTTAGCTGAGGCATCTACTGAGGGACTCCAGGAGGAAAGAACGGATGCTTCCACTGCAAAAGTGCCTAACCATGGCAGCTCCAAGCAAATAGTTTGTAACTCCACCCCAGGATGAAGCCCAGAAAGGCTGAAGGCTCTATGTAGCCTGGATCCCCCGATATATGTGTTGCATTCTCCCCAGCAGCATTGGAGGCAAAGGAAGGGGCATTCTTGGCCCTGGAGGTGGGTGATGGCTCAGGGATCCACTGGGACCACCACTTACCAAGTAGGTCTGGAAAGGAAAGAGCAGGCATATGTGGCAGAGAGCTGGTGACTGGGGTGTGGGAACAGAAGGGAACCAGCTTTGCATGAAGTACCTCACTCAAAATCCCCTGGAGGAGAAGTCCAGCGATAAGATCATCTGAGATAGGATGAAGAGAGTCTATTTCATTACCCCTTATAGTTCCTATGAGTGAGGAGATGGTGGAGTTGGTGGGTCATCACAAACTCTTCCATGGCCTAGACCATCTGCCAGTCGCTATCCTTGGGGCTGCCTCTCCCCAGCTTCAGTCATGGGGTAGTTCTGGAGGAAGTTGACAATCATGTGTGCTGCTGAGTCAGGGCCAATGACCATGTAAAGCCAATCATAGGACCCCATGGCCCTGCCAGGTTGGTTGATCTAGGTCTGTACAGGTGAACTGAGGTGAATCTTTCAGGGAACACCCTTGAACTCTAATGGCTCCGAGCTTCTTTCCTTACTAGGAGATGCCTTCAGGATATAAAACCCTAGGACAGGTAGCTTGGACTCCCTCACTAGGTGTAGAAGCCTTAAGGAAGAAAGTTGTCAGGCTAAGACCATCAAAGAAGAGGGAAGGGAAATACCGAGGGTGAGAAAGAGAGAACTGATGACTTCTGATTTCTTGGATCCAGTTACTGAGATCTTTGTATTTGCTCTGATTCTTCTGTCCTGGATTTCCAGAATCATTTCAATGAGTATTTCTTTTCCTTGAAGCCAGTTGGAGTAGGGCACCTCCCAATTTTGTTTCAGACTTGGTTCTAGATCCTTAACCCCAGAAACAAACAGAGGCAACCATTTGTTTCAGTACAATTAAGAGAGAAACCCTTTATTCTTTATTGAGAATAGGGTGTGCAGACCACTAAACACAGTTCACCAGCCTCCTGGGCAGAAGTGCCCAAAATGTGAGTGAGTGTGTATTAGGAGAAGCCTTACTGATTCCTAAACCACTCCAAGCATTTACACTGCCCTTGCCAGGCCAATCCTGTCATTTCCTCGATCAAAGACCGAGAAATACAGCCTCAGGAAGATGTCACCCAGGATCCAGGTTTCTGTAGGTGGACTCACAGTGATCTCTTCAAAGATGAAATAGCAGCCTCTATAATCCTGTGGGAGTCAGAGAGACACACCAGTCAGCATGAGCCCTTACCAGTGACTCCCCTCAATATACAGACCCAGCACAATACTTTGTTTTATTTCCCTCTTTTGGTAAATATCAAGGGGTTTTCTCATTAACAGGGGCTATGAGAGTTCATCCAAAACCAAAGAGGGCCAAGACGTGAGGTTGCCATGAGGAAGGGTGTTGGAGAGGGGAGGACTGGGAGTGGGGAAAAAGACGAATGAAAAACAGCAAAGTCTTACTGTAGAGCCTAAGGAACTATATTCAATATTCAGTGATAAATCACATGAAAAAGAATAAGAAAAAAATATATATTTTAATGTGTATAACTGAGTCACATTCCTGTTCAGCAGAACTTAATGCAACAGTGAAGATTAGCCACACTACAATATAATTATTTAGAAAAGAACAAGTGTGTCCATAGCTCTCCTCATTCCCTGTTTCTTACCTTCTGAATCCTGCTCCTTATTTTCTCTGTAGAGAATGCTGGTTCTCCTCTGGCAACCCCACAATCCATACTTTACTAAAAAACTTTATTTTGTATTTGAGTATAGCTGATTAACAATAATCTGAATTTCAGGTGAACAGTAAAGGAACTCAACCATATGTATCCAAGTATCCTGGTCCCAAAGACACCCCTCCCATCCAGGCTGCCATATAACTGAGCGGATTTCCCTGTGCTACACAGTAACTCATTGTTGGTTATCCATATTAAATAGAGCAGTGCCACAAACCCACAGCAAACATTATCCTCAATGGTGAAAAATTGAAAGTATTTCCCCTAAAGTCAGGAACAAGACAAGGGTGCCCACTCTCACCACTACTATTCAACATAGTTTTGGAAGTTTTGGCCACAGCAATCAGAGCAGAAAAAGGAATAAAAGGAATCCAAATTGGAAAAGAAGAAGTAAAACTCTCACTGTTTGCAGATGACATGATCCTCTACATAGAAAATCCTAAAAACTCCACCAGAAAATTGCAAGAGCTAATCAATGAATATAGTAAAGTTGTAGGATATAAAATCAACACTCAGAAATCCCTTCCATTCCTGTACACTAATAATGAGAAAGTAGAAAAAGAAATTAAGGAAAGAATTCCATTCACCATTGCAATGAAAAGAATAAAATACTTAGGAATATACCTACCTAAAGAAACTAAAGACCTATATATTGACAACTATAAAACACTGATGAAAGAAATCAAAGAAGACACGAATAGATGGAAAAATATACCATGTTCATGAATTGGAAGAATCAATATAGTCAAAATGAGTATATTACGCAAAGCAATCTATAGATTCAATGCAATCCCTATCAAGCTACCAGCGGTATTTTTCACAGAACTTGAACAAATAATTTCAAGATTTGTATGGAAATACAAAAAACCTCGAATAGCCAAAGCAATCTTGAGAAAGAAGAATGGAACTGGAGGAATCAACTTGCCTGACTTCAGGCTCTACTACCAAGCCACAGTCATTAAGACAGTATGGTACTGGCACAAAGACAGAAATATAGATCAATGGAACAAAATAGAAAGCCCAGAGATAAATCCACTCACCTATGGACACCTTATCTTTGACAAAGGAGGCAAGAATATACAATGGAGTAAAGACAATCTCTTTAACAAGTGGTGCTGGGAAAACTGGTCAACCACTTGTAAAAGAATGAAACTAGATCCCTTTCTAACACCACACACAAAAATAAACTCAAAATGGATTAAAGATCTAAACGTAAGACCAGAAACTATAAAACTCCTAGAGGAGAACATAGGCAAAACACTTTCTGACATAAATCACAGCAGGATCCTATATGATCCACCTCCCAGAATACTGGAAATAAAAGCAAAAATAGACAAATGGGATCTAATTAAAATTAAAAGCTTCTGCACAACAAAGGAAACTATAAGTAAGGTGAAAAGACAGCTTTCTGAATGGGAGAAAATAATAGCAAATGAAGCAACTGACAAACAACTAACCTCAAAAATATACAAGCAACTTATGCAGCTCAACTCCAGAAAAATAAATGACCCAATCAAAAAATGGGCCAAGGAACTAAATAGGCATTTCTCCAAAGAGGACATACGGATGGCTAACAAGCACATGAAACGATGCTCAACCTCACTCATTATCAGAGAAATGCAAATCAAGACCACAATGAGGTACCATTTCACACCAGTCAGAATGGCTGCGATCCAAAAGTCTACAAGCAATAAATGCTGGAGAGGATGTGGAGAAAAGGGAACCCTCTTACACTGTTGGTGGGAATGCAAACTAGTACAGCCACTATGGAAAACAGTGTGGAGATTCCTTTAAAAATTGCAAATAGAGCTGCTTTATGAGCCAGCAATTCCACTGCTGGGCATACACACCAAGGAAACCAGAATTGAAAGAGACACATGTACCCCAATGTTCATCGCAGCACTGTTTATAATAGCCAAGACATGGAAACAACCTAGATGTCCATCAGCAGATGAATGGATAAGAAGGCTGTGGTACATATACACAATGGAGTCTTACTCAGTCATTAAAAAAAAGTACATTTGAATCAGTTCTAATGAGATGGATGAAACTGGAGCCGATTATACAGAGTGAAGTAAGCCAGAAAGAGAAACACCAATACAGTATACTGACACATATATACGGAATTCAGAAAGATGGTAATGATGACCCTTTATGCAAGACAGCAAAAGAGACACAAATGTATAGAACAGACTTTTGGACTCTGAGGGAGAGGGAGAGGGTGGGATGATTTGGGAGAATGGCTTTGAAACATGTATACTAACATGTAAGAAATGAAGTGCCAGTCTATGTTCAATACAGTTTACAGGATGCTTGGGGCTGGTGCATGGGGATGATCCAGAGAGATGGTATTGGGTGTGAGGTGGGAGGGAGATTCAGGATTGGGAGCTTGTATACACCCGTGGTGGATTCATGTCAATGTATGGCAAAACCAATATAGTATTATAAAGTAAAATAAAGTAAAAATAAAATTTAAAAAAAATAACAAAAAATAAATAAATAAATAGAGTAGTGCCCACAACACTTTCTTGAAGACTTAGGAACGCTGTTAAGCCTCCTTCAGCCCACAGTCACCCTCTTTGGCCACTCCAGGCTTGGTTGGGTAACGTACTCTGGTTCCCCATCCCCACTGCTCAGTCTGTACCCTCATCACCCCTAGTAAGTACCCAGTGCCCCAGTGCCCCAGTGCAGACCACCTTGAGAAGCCATTTGCATGGAATCCCATGCAGTTTTGCCTAGAACCAAGCAACCCTCCATAAGGCTCAATGAGTTTGTGGTTTTAGAATTCCTGAAATTCCCTCTTTTCCTCAGAGCCGCCTTTGAGCCCATCAGCCTGCTCTAAACTCCCGCTGGGATCTGACATGAAGCCTCCACCCACTGCAGGGGCTGAGCAGTCACTGTGCACCCTTTATTCATATGAGCATTCAACCTCCCCACAGAGGGGTCGGGTACCCCAACTCACAAAGGAGGCACCTGGCTGGAACAAGGGAAAGATGCAGTCAAAAACTAGGCTGACCAAGTAATTTATCATCCAAGCCAGGAAAACTGTGAGAAGGGAAGGGAGACTGTTAACTTATGCGGGAACATCACACTGGGACTGTCCCCACCATTCTCCTTGTAACATGGCCTATTTCAGAGACTGCTAATGCTGAATTCCATGTTCATGCACCTACAGGTTTAGATTGAATTGAAGTTCTTTGAGGACTGAGGACCTTAGTGTTCCCCCTCTCCTTGACTCCCACCAAGCCATATGGTGTGGCCTCTCCACACTTATTTCAGGAAGATCAGTGTCCCACACGGCCCTTTACTTTCAAATGATTGGTTTTGTGGGAGGCACTGGCCCAGCCACACAGCTCAGCAGCATCTGCAATGGTCTGACATGGCCTCCAGAGGGCGACCTCCTCCCAGCAGCAGCCCAAGGGTTCCTGCCTGCTCCAGTTTGAGAATCAGTCCTCAGTATTGTCCCCTCACCTTGACGATGTAGGCTCCAGCTGGTACTCGGTAGTTGATACCATTGATGGTGAAGATAATAGAGGGCAGGTCCACAAAACATGAAACATAGTGCTGTTAGAGAGAGAAGGTGAGAGGTTGACCCTGGACATCCTTGTTGTATGTGGAGACTGGGAGTGACCCTGGGGCATGACCCTTCACCTTGGAACCCCATGGCGTGGCGCCGATGAGCTTCCGTATGTTATCAACCAGTGTTCTTGGGCCTTTGATCACTGATACCCCGGTGTCAACAACGGCCTTGCAGCCACCAGAGCAAGCAATAACCTTTCTTCTCATGGAGATGCTGAGAGACAAAGGAAGAAAGTGGGCATCAAGGTCACTCTGAGTCTCCCCAGAGTTGTCCCCTTCCTGACTGTCTCCTAAACAGCCCTTTGTCTCTTGGCCTCTTTTCCTTTGCTCTTGACACAGCACCTTTCTTGACATCCTCGAATACAGTATGAATACACCAGGATCTTTTGTACCTTGACAGGATCTTTTGTACCTTGACTCCCTCAAGTGCCTGGCACGCAGTGGATACCCACTGCTTGTCTGTTCAGTGAATGAATGAAGACTGAGAAAACAATAAGAAACCTCCAGAGAGCTGTATCTGATGGGGAACAAATAACAGGTTGCACACATAGTGAAGATGGAGATTCGCAGGGGCAGCAGATTCTCATAGTAGGGGGAGAGAGGGACTCCTCTGGGAGAGGGTGTCTGCCAGCACTGCTCCTACAACCAGCTCAGACCCTGAGACCTGGCAAGGAAATACATGACTAGCCCACAGAAACTCCAAAGGCCATGTCAGCTTTTGTCTGAGGGTATGACACAGAATCCTATCAATTATGCCTCTTGCCCTCAGGTCACTGCTGTATCCCACCTTCCTGATTCTCTGTAATAGCCCCTGCCCCACTGTGTGCCCAAGAACTTGGTATGTCTTTTTTATAGTTGCTTTCACGTCTTAAGACTGCAGCCAATTTCTCTTCACAGCTGGGTAGCTGCTCCCTAAAAAGACCAGTTTTCCCCATTTTCTCAGGACTGTTCCTGTTTTTAAAATGACATTATCTCTACTGAGAACTTCCTATGTCCTATGTAGCCCTGGACATTCGCTCATCTTATCATAACTCTGTTCAGGCTGGAGAAATTCTCCCTGATCCTCTACTCACCACACTGTAGAATCCTCTAACCATGCTCCCCACTTCAAAGGGCAGTGGGTGCAGCATTCTCCCAGCTACAAAGGTCTTTCTGGTGCCTTTTAGGATGCTGGTCGGAGCCATGCTCAGAAGGCCTGGGGATTAAGAACCTATGGGTTGTTTGTGTATCTATGTGCTTATGTGTTTGTTTCTATGTGTGTTGATTGAACTGAACTAATATGTGTCTGTGTGTGCTTGTGTGTCTCTGACTAGCTATGCATGTTTTTATGTGTTGCTGTGTATGTTTATATGTGGCTGCTTGTGTGTTTCCATGTTTGTCTGTCTGTGTCGTTGTGGGTAGTGTATATATGTGTGAGTGTGTGTCTGAGAATGCATTTGCCTGTGTCCATCAACAGTAGTGGGAGCATCACTTGGACTGACCCTCAGAGGGAGAGGCTTACCGGTCCATGTGTACAATCCAGTCACCCGCTTGGATCAATGGTACCCAGTTGAGCTCTCCCTTGTAGTAGCGGTGGTCCACCCCACCAAACATCACCACACTGCCCTCCTGCTCGTCTCTGTAGAGAGAAGTGATGGGGGGATCCTTGGAGGACAGTAACAACACTTTCTGAGAGCTATGCTTGTCCACCCATCAAGGCCCTAGTAAGGTCCCCATGTGCAGATGCAGAAATCGAGTCTAGGAGAGATTGAGATCCAGACTGAGATCTGTTACTGGCTAATGAGTGGCACAAGGAGGTTAGAAGCTGAAGCACTTGGCAGGGCTTCACCCTCTATGTCTTCTGAAGATTCTCTGGACCTCCAGTGACCTGAGTGTTCAGACACCCTCAGAGGACAGGGTGCTGAAGTGTTTTTGGCTTTCCCCTTGTCCACCTTGTCATTTTTCAGGAAAATCAAGGCCTGGGAGTTGTAAGGGTGTGGGTTCAAGTCACCCAGCATTGGCTCCAATGGCATATGACCTCTAATGTCAAAAAGACCCCAAACTCAAAAGGGACCCCACTTCTGCTCTCCCTTTCATGAAATGCCTCATATTTCTTGAAAAACAGGTCCCACACTTTTGTGTCCCACGCTTTCATTTCTCACTGGGTCCTACAAATTGGGTAGCTGGTCCTGGGCTTCCAGTGAAATGCTAATGAGGAAGAAAAGATATCCACCATCCTTCTCCTTCCTTCCTTATCAAACTCATAAGCAAATCCTAATGCCTTTTCCTTGAACTTTTTCCTGTGGCCTTCCATTAGCCTTCCTCCTCACTCACCCCCCTAGACCAAGTTACTGGTCTTGAGCCCAGGAGTAGGCTTGTGTTCCAATAAACTTTTATTTATAAAAGACAGGGGTGAAGCCAGGTAGGGTCCTGGCTCCATAGTTATCTTGGGTTAGATTATCTCTCAGATACTTCTTATTCAAGTGTTGTGTAAATTTTTGTGCAACTGAAAGCATCTTACAGCTAATTTGGAGAAAGGGATTGTCCATCTCAGACTTACTTGCTCAAGTAGAAGGCAAAAACAGGCTCAGAAATGGCACCTTCATTCTTCAGCTTGTCAAAGATGGGGATTGCTCCAGAAGAGGACATGTTGGGGTAGTTCAAGCCCAAGACGCCATCAAAAGTTATATCCTCAAACCCGTATTCCAAAATGCTTAGACCAAATGGCTGGTCAGTACTTACAAGATCCCCAATCTGTGGGAAAGAAAAGTGTTCCCATTTACAGATACATGAAGTGGGGGAAGAAGGCCATAGGTTTATTAGACTCTCAAGGGTCCTCTAGAGTGAGAACTTATTTATCAGGCCCCTTGATTTCTCAGGTTCCCGGTTTCCTACTCTGGATATCTGAAGCACTTGACTGCCCCCAGGCTCCCCAGATCAGTTTTATCCTGTCCCCAAACACCCCACAGCAACTTCAGTCCTGAAAAGCCAGCCTAACTCCACCTTTTACGACATGTGTGCCCTCAGCAAGGCCCTTGCTGTCTGCACCTCAGTTTCCTCATATGTCTCATGAGCTAATCAGAGTAACTGCTGTGTGGGGTTGTTGCAGGACTAAACCAATTATCACCTGAAAGTGCCTGGAACAGTCTGTGAATATAAAAGTAGGTGCCTTTTCCCCTTCTTCTCGTTCTCAGCAAAATGAACCTTGAACTGCTCATGGGCAGAGGAGCTGCAAGTCTACACCTCAAACCACTCTCTGGGTTAGCTAATCTGTTTGCTCATGTGTCACCACGGGCACTGCCTCCCCAGACACATGATCCTGTGGGTAAAATGGCCAATATCTATGGAAGTTAGGCTAGGAAGGGTCCTGGCAGGTGGTTTTGCATCTGTTTTGCCAGCAGTGGTGGCTCCATAGCCACTCCTGACTCAGCATATGTTACACTGTTACCCGAACTGTGTCATGAACAACAACTCCTTTCATTCTCCCAGATCTGTAGGTGACGTTGAAGGTCTTATTGGTAATCCGGAAGGTAGAAGACTGAAGATCTCTGAACCTACTGTGTTTAGCTGGAGACACAAGAGATGAGTGTCATCAGGTGCCAAGGATGGAAACAGGGCAGCAGGGCAAGTGAAGGATGGTCCGGGTACGGGGTGTCTGTACTCACAACAGGCTGGGATGGTGCATAAGTCAGAGGGTACCCACAAGTCAGATGAGCCTGTGTCAAAGATAACCTGGAATTCCTGAGGGGGTGTTCCAATGGTGATGCTACCCATGTAGGCCACCTACAGGGAGAAGGATGGAGTGGGTTAGTGCAGAAATGGCTACCCTCTATTCCCACATTGATGCCTCCCTCTGAGTGTCACATATCTCTTGAGATCACTTTCTAACCACCATGCAGCTCACAGACTTTGGTCACAGAGGTATCTGCATTTGACATATTTTTGCTATGCTACATTGTATGCAGGATATTGACTCTATGACCAGGCGTTGAAGTGGTACCTCCTGTATGGGAAGCCCAGAGGCATAACCACTTGGCCTCCAGGACCACTGAACACCCAGGGAAGTCCTGGTGCCTTCATTTGAGAAGCTCTGTACTCTCTTCCCACCCAGCCTTAGCACCCCCTTCTCCAGGAGGTCCTTTTTGTTCAATCCCAGCCACTCCCTCCAAACTCAGATCACATCCAATTAACACCACACAGGTGACCATTTCATTTGACATGTATTTACTCTTTACCTATCTCTCAGGCTGGCATGGGCATTTTTGAAGACAAAATAAGCCCTTTGTCGAATCTGAAAACAGTATCCACAGTGATTCTTATGGCCATACAAGGGAATACAGGTTCAGTAACTTTATACTGCTGTCTTTCTTGCATCTCTGAAAACTGAATTCCTGTACCTGGGGATTCACAATTGCTTTGCAGTTGGATCTACCTTTTGATCAGAGATGGTTCACTCTTCATCTGTAACTGAGGGGCTCACTTAGTTCAGAAGGAACAATCGCCCTCAAACTAATGAAACATGTTTGACACAGAAATGGATATTTACCTGCCACCTGGTAATTGCCAGGTCCAGTCACAAAGACAAACAGTTGAGGAGGAGAGTGCCTTCTCCTCTGGTTGGGGTCCCTGTTTTCCAGTGTCTCGGCCTCCTGCAGGAACCCCAACCCCAACATTCCACCTGACACCTCCAGATGAGCCCCAGTGCTAAACTAGAGCACCAGGCGGCGCTGTGGAGCATCATCCTCCCAAAATACTCACATCCTCCATGTTTCTCAGCGGGTGAATAGTTAAATTTGAGCCACGAAAAGAAATCTGGGACAGTCTGTAAGGATGCTCTTTCAGGAAATTGTTCAGCATGTTTTTTCTCCTGAGGGTGTTTCTCATGGTCTTCACTCTCCTTAGAGGTATTCTTTCACCGAGCATTTGACAAAGAAAACAAAGAAGATGCTACAACAAGCTTTCAGTGTTAAGGTATAACTGTCATTGTAAAGGCCCTGTGTGTTTTCTAATCATTTTTATGAGGCACATTATTATCAGAATTTTATGCATATACCATGGCAAAGACATAGATTTGAATACAGGAACTTTTCTGCAATCTTGGGTAAGCCATATGACCATGTGGTGTCTCAGTTTCCCCTTCGGTAAAATGGTGGAATGTAACAATACAAACCCTCCAAATAGAATATCTTGTGGATAAGTGAAGTGATAGATATAAGGTACCTGATAAATAGGAAGTGTCAACAATGACAGCCATTAGCATTCCTTTTGCCATCCTACTCATTGCTTCTCATAGAACCTCAAGGAATGAGGTAGAAGGGGAACATTACCCTCTTTTACAAGAGAGCAATTTGAAATGCAAGAGGTTTCTGAATTGGCTGTTGTCACACTGCTTGTCAGATATAAAACAGTGTATATAAAACACTGTATCTTTCTCCAAGTTGAAAGAGAAGAAAGAGTTGAAAGTAGAATCCAAGATATAGGGAACGAGTAAGGTAGATTCAGAGGCTTGAGAAGGAAGTAAGAGTCAAGTGAACAATTAAAAGCAAAAAACACAAAGAGAAATACACTCCCAGTGACTTCCAAAGTGATGGAGAGGTAAATGACAGTGATACAGAGATGCAGACATAGGCATATACACCCTGAAGTAGACAGGGAAAAAAGAGGACATGTTGAATAAAATGTAGAAAAGTGCTATTCCACAGGACTACATCGACATCTTCATAGACTGTGTACTGAACAGTTGCAAGGAGTTGCATTTTCAATAGGTAATGACATGACTGGATCCCAAAATTTGTGCAACCCAACCAAGAACTTGGAATCCACATTTCCTATAGCAAGTTACTTATCAACAAGTAAGAGTGGAGCTTTAAGACTCTTAGGGAAATATTCCATTCTCTTCTAAACCTGATGGCTGGAAGAATAATCAGATGAAAAGAAAAATCCGAGAAAGGAATATGATGTGGCTTACAGCCCCCATACTTACTTGACTATGCATTCTGAGAAGGCTACCAGCCCGAGGAGCACAATCCACTTCATGCTTTTTTCCTGGCTCCAAGTATTCAGGGAAATTTGGGTTCTTAGCATGTAGTGGTGACCAGGAGCCCCTAGTTATATATGATCTGGCCTACCCAAGTTTTCCCCTTTAAGCCACTAAAAGATCTGAAAAAAAAACACAAAGGTCTCGATAAAATCTTTACCTTCATCAGTGTCCTTGGTGAGTAGACTTTGAGGCTTCTCAGAATACAGAGAATTGAACTGCAATCTCTTCCTTGAAGCTTGGCTGGAAAATCAAACTGATCTGCATGGACATCTAAGAAGACTGAGAACCTTGCCTACATGGAGAAAAAACTACTAAGAACATCATGAAAATGGACACTAGGGGCTGTGCTTGACATTATTGGTTTCATGTCATCTTTCTAGCCACTTCATGAGAAATGCATTGCTGTCTTCATTGAAGAGGAGATTGCTAGGAGGATAAATGGTCAAATGGCAAACTGAAGACTTCAGGGACAGCCCAGGGACATACAACTGGCTGTAGGTAGTGGGTCTAATGGCAGACATCAGGGGCACCTATGATGCCAGGCTGCATCAAAGATTTAGGGAAGAATATTACTTTAATTGTATTCTTTCAGTATTGGAAGATATGTCATATGCATCCACAAGATATTTTATATCTTCCAACAACTGGACAAGGAAGAACTGTGTGCGAGGTTCTGGGTTAAAGGCTTCAAAGTCAAAGTTGATCAAGACAAAAGTAGTCTTTAACTTAAGAGAGCTAGCAGTCTAGTTCTCACAACTCATAGCCCCAGGAGGCAGGAGATATGATACTAAGACTAGGAGGCCATGTTGGAATCTGGGCAGCACAGGCCTTACCACTGGGAGCAGCCTTTCCTCCACTTCACCCATGCTGGAAAGCAGGCCAGTCGGCCATGTTTTCAAGAGAATCGGAAGTTTGGATATTTATGTACAATCTACTGATTTTAATGTTAGCAACTAATTCCGCACCCCCCCCCCTGTCTCTTATACAC
>SJXO01000094.1:0-41157 GCA_006408615.1 Connochaetes taurinus | reverse complement strand
CCCCCCCCCCCCCCCCCCCCGCAAACAAAACATGGGAACGAAATATCCACAACAATGTGCTGGCATCAGCCTTCAGTATCTGCATTTTTTTGTTTCTGGCCTAGAGTTGGGAGTGCAGTAGGGACAGAGAGGAATTTAATTCGTGTTGGTTGATTTAAAAAGGGACTGAATGCATACTAAACATGCTGACTCATTGGAAAATACCCTGATATTAGGAAAGATTGAAGGCAGGAGGAAAAGGGAAAGACAAAGAATGAGATGGTTAGATGGCATCACCAAGTCGATGGACATGCGCTTGAGCAAGCTCCAGGAGTTAATGATGGATAGGGAAGCCTGGCATGCTGCAGTCTATGGCGTTGCAGAGAGACGGACACAACTGAGCTACTGAACTGAACTGAACCAATTGAGAACAAAGACTAATAAATCTAATTGCATCAGGTTGTTGACTAGCTACCTGTAACAACACATTACTTCAGTTCAGTTCAGTTCAGTCACTCAGTCGTGTCAGACTCTTTGCAACCCCATGAATCGCAGCACGCCAGGCCTCCCTGTCCATCACCAACTCCAGGAGTTCACCCAGACTCACGTCCATTGAGTCAGTGATGCCATCCAGTCATCTCATCCTCTGTCGTCCCCTTCTCCTCCTGCCCCCAATCCCTCCCAGCATCAGAGTCTTTTCCAATGAGTCAACTCTTCTCATGAGGTGGCCAAAGTACTGGAGTATCAGCTTTAGCATCATTCCTTCCAAAGAAATCCCAGGGTTGATCTCCTTCAGAATGGACTGGTTGGATCTCCTTGCAGTCCAATGGACTCTCAAGAGTCTTCTCCAACACCACAGTTCAAAAGCATGAATTCTTTGGCGCTCAGCCTTCTTCATAGTCCAACTCTCACATCCATACATGACCACTAGAAAAACCATAGCCTTGAGTAGATGGACCTTAGTCGGCAAAGTAATGTCTCTGCTTTTGAATATGCTATCTAAGTTGGTCATAACTTTTCTTCCAAGGAGTAAGCATCTTTTAATTTCATGGCTGCAATCACCATCTGCAGTGATTTTGGAGCCCAAAAAAATAAAGTGTGATACTGTTTCAACTGTTTCCCCATCTATTTCCCATGAAGTGATGGGACCAGATGCCATGATCTTCATTTTCTGAATGTTGAGCTTTAGGCCAACTTTTACACTCTCCACTTTCACTTTCATCAAGAGGCTTTTTAGCTCCTCTTCACTTTCTGCCATAACGGTGGTGTCATCTGCATATCTGAGGTTATTGATATTTCTCCTGGCAATCTTGATTCCAGCTTGTGTTTCTTCTAGTCCAGCATTTCTCATGATGCACTCTGCATGAGTTAAATAAGCAGGGTGACAATATACAGCCTTGACGTACTCTTTAAGTGGCTTTAATATTCAGACTTATGACTCTACATTCAGAGTGGAGTATCTTCTAAGGAAAAACAAAAATACTGCCCATCAAAAAAAAATGAAAGAAAACCAAAAGAAAAAAAAGGAAATAAATCTGAAACTATATTCAACAACGGCAGTTCAGTTCAGTTTCTCAGTCATGTCCGACTCTTTGTGAGCCCATGAACAGTAGCACGCAGGGCCTCCTTGTCCATCACCAACACCCGGAGTCCACACATGCCCATGTCCATTGAGTTGGTGATGCCATCCAACCGTCTCATCCTCTGTCATCCCCTTCTCTTCCTGTCCTCCATCTTTTTCCCAAAAACAGGGTCTTTTCAAATGAGTCAGCTCTTCGCATCAGATGGCCAAAGTATTGGAGTTTCAGCTTCGGCAGTAGTCCTTCCAGTGAACATTCAGGACTGATTTCCTTTTGATGGACTGGGTGGAACTCCTTGTAGTCCAAGAGACACTCAAGAGTCTTCTCCAACACCACAGTTCAAAAGCATCAATTCTTCGGGGCTCAGCTTTCTTTATAGTCCAACTTTCCCATCCATACATGGCCACTGGAAAAACCATAACCTTGACTACACAGACCTTTGTTGACAAAGTAATGTCTCTGCTTTTCAATATGCTGTCTAGATTGGTCTCAACTTTCCTTTCAAGATGTAAATGTCTTTTAATTTCATGGCTGCAATCACCATCTGCAGTGATTTTTGGAGCCAGAAATTGACATCAACCAGTGTCTTCAATGTTTCCCCATCTATTGGCCGTGAAGTGATGGGACCAGATGCCATGATCTTAGTTTTCTAAGTATTGAGTTTTAAGCCAACGTTTTACTCTCCTCTTTCACCTTCATCAAGATGTTCTTTTTCTTCTTCTTTTCTGCAATAGGGTGGTGTTATCTGCATATCTGAGGCTATGGATATTTCTCCCGGCAATCTTGATCCAACCTATGCTTCCTCCAGCCCAGGGTTTTCATGATGTACTCTACATATAAGTTAAATAAGCATGGTGACAATATATGGCCTTGATGTACTCCTTTCCTATTTGAAACCAGTCTGTTGTTCCATGTTCAGTTCTAACTGTTGCTTCCTGACCTGTGTACAGGTTTCTCAAGAGGCAGGTCAGGTGATCTGGTATTCCCATCTCTTTAAGAAATTTCCACATTTTATTGTGATCCATACAGTCAAATGCTTTGGCATAGTTAGTAAAGCAGAAGTAGGTGTTTTTCTGGAATTCTCTTGTTTTTTTGATAATTCACTAGATGTTGGCAATACGATCTTTGGTTCCTCTGCCTTTTCTAAAACCAGCTTGATAATCTGGAAGTTCATGGCTCACGTATTGCTGAAGCCTGGCTTGGAGAATTTTAAGTATTACTTTACTAGTGTTTGAGATGAGTGCAACTGTGCTGTACTTTGAGCATTATTTGGCATTGCTTTTATTTGGGATTGGAATAGAACTGACCTTTTCCAGGCCTGTGGCCACTGCTAGGTCTTTCAATTTTTGTAGCATATTAAGTACAACACTTTCACAGCATCATATTTCAGAATTTGAAATAGCTCAACTGGAATTCCATGACCTCCACTAGCTTTGTTTGTAGTGATGCTTCCTAAGGCCCATTTGACTTCACATTCCAGAATGTCTGGTTCTAGATGAGTGATCACACCATCGTGATTATCTGGGTCTTGAATATCTTTTTTGTACAGTTCCTCTGTGTATTTTTGTCACCTCTTCCTAATATCTTCTGCTTCTGTTAGGTCTATACCATTTCTGTCCTTTATTGAGCTCATCTTTGCATGAAATATTCCCTTGATATCTCTAATTTTCTTGAAGAGATGTCTAGTCTTTCTCATTCTATTGTTTTCCTCTATTTCTTTGCATTGATCACTGAGGAAGGCTTTCTTATCTCTTCTTGCTATGTTTTGGAATTCTGCATTCAAATGGGTATATCTGTGCTTTTCTCCTTTGCTTTTTGTTTCCCTTCTTTTCACAGCTATCTGTTAAGCCTCCTCAGACAGCCAGTTTGCTTTTTTGCATTTATCTTTCTTGGGAATGGTCTTGATTCCTGTCACCTGTACAGTGTTATGAACCTCCATCCATAGTTCAACAGGCACTCTGTCTATTAGATCTAGTCCCTTAAATCTATTTCTCACTTCCACTGTATAGTGCTAAGGGATTTGATTTAGATCATACTTGAATAGTTTAGTGCTTTTCTCCACTTTCTTCAATTTCAGTCTGAATTAGGCGATAAGGAGTTCATAATCTGAGCCACCACCAGGTCCCAGTCTCATATCTGCTGACTGTATAGAGCTCCTCCATCTTTGGCTGCAAAGAATATAATCAATCTGATTTTGGTGTCGACCATCTGGTGGTGTCCACGTGTAGAGTCTTCTCTTGTGTTGTTGGAAGTGGGTGTTTGCTATGGCAAGTGCGTTCTCTTGGCAGAACTATATTCGTCTTTTCCCTGCTTCATTCTGTAGTCCAAGGCCAAGTTTGCGTGTTACTCCTTGTGTTTCTTGACTCCTACTTTTTCATTCCAGTCCCCTATAATGAAAATGACATCTTTTGGGGGTGTTTTCTAGAAGGTCTTGTAGGTCTTCATAGAACTATTCAACTTTAACTTCTATAGTGTTACTGATGGTGGCATAGACTTGGATTACCGTGATATTGAATGGTTTGCTATGGAAACGAACAGAGGTCATACTGGCATTTTTGAGATTTCATCCAAGTACTGCATTTCAGACTCTTTTGTTGACTATGATGTCTACTCCATTTCTTCTAAGGGATTCATGCTCACAGTTGTAGATATAATGGTCATCTGAGTTAAATTCACCCATTCCAGTCCATCTAAATTCGCTGATTCTTAGAATGTCTATGTTCACTCTTGTCATCTCCTGTTTGACCTCTTCCAATTTGCCTTCATTCATGGCCCTAACAATACAGGTTCCTATGCAATATTGCTCTCTACAGCATTGAATCTTGCTTCTATCACCGGTCCCACCCACAACTGGGTGTTGTCTTTGCTTTGGCTCCATCCCTTCATTCTTTCGGGAGTTATTTCTCCATTGATCTCCAGTAGCATATTGGGTGCCTACCACCTGGAAAGTTCATCTTTCAATGTCCTATCTTTTTGCCTTATCATACTGTTCATGGGATTCTCAAGGCAAGAATACTAAAATGGTTTGCTATTCCCTTCGCCAGTGGACCACATTCTGTCAGACCACTCCACCATGAGCCGTCCATCTTGGGTGACCCCACAAAGCATGGCTTAGTTTCATTGAGTTAGACAAGGCTATGGTCCGTGTGACAGATTGGCTAGTTGTCTGTGAATGTGGTTTCAGTTTGTCTGCCCTCCAATGCCCTCTCTCAGGGCCTACCATCTTACTTGGGTTTCTCTTACCTTGGACGTGGGATATCGCTTCATGGCTGCTCCAGCCAAGTGCAGCTGCTGCTCCTTACCTTGGAAGTAAGGTAGCTCTTCTCAGTTGCTGCCCGTGATTTGGACATGGGGTAGTTCATCTCCACCATGCATCTGCACTCCCGTTACAGCTACCATGCATCTGCACCACCATCGCAGCTGCGGCGAGCAATAATTCAACAACTTATTGTTCCTCCTATTGTTTCTGTTATTGTGACAGAATAGTATGTATGTTAACAGGTACAAGCAAGACAATAATTAAAACTAATGTTCTGAAGTAAGCCTTTCAGTGGCTAGGAAAAGAGGTTCACACATAACATAGAAGTTTAATTCAAACCCTGTTGTCTTAAATCTTGAACTGAAAGCATAAGATTCTACAAACTAATTATATTCCATTCTATTTTAATTTTTAAGATAAATGTGTACTTCCTCCTCCGACCACTGTAAAGCCTAGAAGGAATGACAACTTGATAACAGAGACTATTCTGAGGTCTAACATCTAGCTTCTAAATACATTTTTCATCAGAAGATCTTAAAGAGATGGCTGATTTCAGGACTGGGTAAAGAAATGCTCAAAATTATCTTGGGAATCTTGAAGGACCAGAAAGCTGAGGGACTTCAAAGATCAATGGGGACTTGACAGAAAGTTTAGGAATCCAAACCAAAGGCCAAACATCTGCCAGTTTGTTGGGCAGAATGATGTTTCTGCTTCTCAACACACTGTTTATGTTTCCCAAAGCTTTCCTGCCAAGAAGTTAACGTCTTCTGATTTCATGGCTGCAGGCAACATCCACTGTGGTTTTAGAAGTTAAGATGAAGAAATCCATCACTGCTTCCACCTTTTCTCCTGCTATTTGCCATGAAGGATGGGGCTGGATCCCATGATGTTAGTTTTTAAATATTTAAATTTAAGCTCTTGGATTGCAAGGAGATCCAGTTAGTCCATTCTGAAGGAGATCAGCCCTGGGATTTCTTTGGAAGGAATGATGCTAAAGCTGAAACTCCAATACTTTGGCCACCTCATCGAAGAGTTGACTCATTGGAAAAGACTATGATGCTGGGAGGGATTGGGGGCAGGAGGAGAAGGGGACGACAGAGGATGAGATGACTGGATGGCATCACTGACTCAATGGACGTGAGTCTGGGTGAACTCCTGGAGTTGGTGATGGACAGGGAGGCCTAGCGTGCTGCAATTCATGGGGTCACAAAGAGTCGGACACTACTGAGGAACTGAACTGAACTGAGTATCTAAATTTGCCCTACCGACTATAAATGGTAAAAGATTTTCTGGTCTCCTCAACACTGGATTTGATATTACTATTGTTTCCAAACCTTTATGGCCCAAATCCTGGCCTGTATAACAAATTTCTTGTGAAATTCCAGGTATTTCTCAAACCAAAGTACAAGAGTTTTATCAGAGCACTCAAATTTATCCATGTGAGGGACCAGAAGGTCAACCTGCAACATTAAAATCTTATGTGATAGATGCAGCCTTTAATCTAATAAGAAGGGACTTTTTTATGCAATGGCAAACTCAGATATACATTCCACATTTTTCCTAGGGGCCACTGCTCATTTAACAAACAATAGAATTATTAAAATAACTTGGAAGAATGACGAGCCTATTTGGACAGAGCAGTGGCCCCTCATGAAAGAGAAATTACAGGTGGCTAAGAAACTTATTGACTATGCCAAAGTCTTTGACTGTGTGGATCACAATAAACTGTGGAAAATTCTGAAAGAGATGGGAATGCCACAGCACCTGACCTGCTTCTTTAGAAACCTATATGCAGGTGAGGAAGCAACAGTTAGAACTGGACATGGAACAACAGACTGGTTCCAAATAGGAAAAGGAGTACGTCAAGGCTGTATATTGTCACCCTGCATATTTAACTTAGATGCAGAGTACAACATGAGAAACGCTGGGCTGGAAGAAGCACAAGCTGGAATCAAGATTGCCAGGAGAAATATCAATAACCCCAGATATGTAGATGACACCACCCTTATGGCAGAAATTGAAGAGAAACTAAAAAGAAGCTTCTTGATGAAAGTGAAGGACAATGAAAAAGTTGGCTTAAAGCTCAACATTCAGAAAACGAAGATCATGGCATCTGGTCCCATCACTTCATGGGAAATAAATGGGGAATCAGTGGAAACAGTGTCAGACTTTATTTTTTTCAGCTCCAAAATCACTGCAGATGGTAATCACTGCAGCCATGAAATTAAAAGACGCTTACTCCTTAGAAGAAAAGTTATGACCAACCTAGGTAGCACATTGAAAAGCAGAGACATTACTTTGCCATCAATGGTCTGTCTAGTCAAGGCTATGGTTTTTCCAGTGGTCATGTATGGATGTGAGAGTTGGAGTGTGAAGAAAGCTGAGCACCGAATAATTGATGCTTTTGAACTGTGGTGTTGGAAAAGACTCTTGAGAGTCCCTTGGACTGCAAGGAGATCCAATCAGTCCATTCTAAAGGAGATCAGCCCTGGGATTTCTTTGGAAGGAATGATACTAATGTTGAAACTCCAGTAGTTTGGCCACCTCATGTGAAGAGTTGACTCATGGGAAAAGACTCTGATGCTGGGAGGGATTGGGGGCAGGAGAAGCGGACAACAGAGGATGAGATGGCTGGATGGCATCACCAACTCGATGGACGTGGGTTTGAATGAACTCCTGGAGTTGGTGATGGTCTGGGAGGCCTGGCAAGCTGCAATTCATGGGGTCACAAAGAGTTGGGCATGACTGAGCGTCTGAACCGAACCCAACTGTTGTGCTCTCCACAGACTGGATCCCTCAGAAATGTTCACAGAGTTACACAGAGAAGAGAAGAGGGAGGAAGGAGACAGGGGTTGCCAGGGTGATAAAGGGGGGAATCAAAAGGAGAGAGACAGATCCACTTAGTAATCAGTTCCCAAAGTGTTCTCCACACCCTGGAACACACAAAGAGATTCACAGAGTTGTGTAGAGAAGAGAAGGGGGTGGGGGGAGATAGAGGCGACCTGGTGGAGAAAAAGGAGATCCAAACTGGGAGAGGACATCAGGCCAGTGATCTCTCTCCCAAGTAAAAATGGTTACTGAAGATTGGATTCTTAAAGCTACGAAATTGATAACAAATACCAAAAAGCAAAAATTGAATATCTAGAGGAGAAGTTGCATTCTCAAAAATACAATATTTAAGGGAAAAAACAAAGTCACAAAATTATTATATATATATATATATAAGTTTGCTTTAAGAAATAGGGTTTTTTTTTTTTCAAAGTAATAGTAGGTTATAAAAATTAAAATTAAAGGAGTAGTACAAGACTTAAAAATTTTAAAAATACTAATAAATTTAAAGAATGAAAATAGTAAATATATATATATACATCTAGGACTTTCTCTGGTGTTGTTGTGAACAGTGTGGGGTCAGTTCACTTTCAGATAGTTCCTTCATCCAGCTTATACTTCTCAAGATCTATAGTCTCCTCCCTAGGTAGTCGGTGCTAACTGCAGGGTTTTAATCTATTGCACCTGTCACTTCCAGGGTCATTGCCTCTGTTTTAGCTTCTTCTAAAAAAGAAGACCTCTACTGTCCAAAGGGCCCCACACTCAGAAGGGACCCCACCTCTGCTCTCCCTGTCTTGAAATGCCTAATATTTCTTGAACAAGGGTTCCACAGTTTTGTGTCCCATACTTTCATTTTTCACTGGAACCTACAAATTGGGTAGCTGGTGCTGGGCTGCCAGTGAAATGCTAATGAGGAAGAAAAGATATCCACCATCGTTCTCCTTCCTTCCTTATCAAATTAATAAGCAAATCCTAATGCCTTTTATTCAATGTGCTTCCTGTTGCTTTCCATTAGCCTTCCTCCTCACTCACCCGCATAGACCAATTTATTGATCCTGAGCCCAGGAGCAGGGTGTGTTCCAATAAAACGTTATTTATAAAAGCCAGTGGTGAAGTCAGATAGGGCCCTGGGGCCATAGTTACCTTGGGTTAGATTATCTCTCAAGATACTTCTTTATCAAGTGTTCTATAATTTTCATGCACCTGAAATCATCTTACAGCTAATTTGGAGAAAGGGATTGTCCATCTCAGACTTACTTGCTCAAGTAGAAGGCAAAAACAGGCTCAGAAATGGCACCTTCATTCTTCAGCTTGTCAAAGATGGGGAGGGCTCCAGAGAAGGATATGTTTGGGTAGTTCAAGCCCAAGACGCCATGAAAAGGTGTACCCTCAATCCCGGATTTTGCCAGGCTTATACCTAACTGCTGGTCAGTACTTACAAGGTCCCCAATCTGTGGGAGAGAACAGTGTTCCCACTTAAAGATATGTGAAGTGGCCTAGGACTGGGCTGGGTGCATTGCCATTAGATCCTCAGAGAAGAATTGAGGCTGGGATCTGTCTTCGGTGGCCCACAGATGGTTAGACCAAGCTGGGAGGGGAATTCGGGTTCCACTTGAGAGAGGCTGTGAATTTTAAAACATCTGCCCCTCTGAAAAACACCACCTGAGTGAGTCAAATTGGCCTCCTGGCTTCTGTACAGGTGTGGCAACCAAGTCAGTCCAGGACCCATTGGTGCCACCTTATGGACAAAATGAGTCAAGTGCAAGATAGCCTTCTCTTTGGCATCACTGTGACCTAATGACAAGAATGGACTGCATTCTCTGTAATGTACTGTGGATTCTGCATCTGTCCAGGATGACAGAAGCCGAAAACACAATCTTGCTTGCAGGGTTCTATGAAATTACTGCCTGGGGAATTCACCTTTGGGGATATGTGTGTATTTGTGTGAGTGTGTATGAGAGAGAAAGTGAGAGAGCAGAACTACTCAAATAATTTTAGGGAGGCAGGCCATAGGTTAATTAGACTCTGAAGGGTCCTCTAGAGTGAACTCATTCATGAGGCCCATTGACTTCTCAGGCCTCCAGTTTCCCACTATGGATACCTGAAGCCCTTGACTGCTCCCAGGGTCCCCAGGTCAGTTTTATCCTGTCCTCAAACACTCCACAGCAACTTCAGCCCTGAAAAGGCAGCCTAATTCCACCTTTTGCCACATGTGTGCCCTCAGCAAGGCCCTTGCTGTCTGCACCTCAGTTTCCTCATATGTCTCATGAGCTAATCACAGTAACTGCTGTGTGGGGTTGTTGCAGAATTAAACCAGTTATCACCTGAAAGTGCCTGGAACAGTCTGTGAATATAAAAGTGGTGCTTTTTTCCCCTCTTCTCACTCCCAGCAAAGTGATCCCTGAACTGCTCATGGGCAGAGGAGCTGCAAGTCCAAACCTCAAGCCACTCTCTGGGTTAGCTAATCTGTTTGCTCGTGTGTCACCACAGGCACTGTCTCCCCAGATACAGGATCCTGTGGGTAAGATGGCCAATATCTATTGGAGTTAGGCTAGGAAGGGTCCTGCTGATGGTCCTGCATCTGTTTTGCAAGCAGGGGTCACTCCATAGCCAGTCCTGACTCAGCATTTTTCACCCAGACTGTGTTATAAACAAGAAGTCTTTCACCCTTCCAGTATTGTACTTGATGCTGAAGATCTTTTGTGTAGGCTGGAAGGTGGAAGGATAAAGATGTCTGAACATAACCTTTCTAGCTGCAGACAGAAGAGATGACTGTCATTACGTGCCAAGAGTGGAAACAGGGTGGCAGGGCAAGTGAAGGATGGTCCGTGTATGGGGTGTCTGTACTCACAACAGGATAGGCTTTAGCAAAAGATGGAGGGCACCCACAAGTCAGACAAGCCTGTGTCAAAGACAACCTGGAATCCCTGAGGGGGTGTTCCAATGGTGATGTTACCCACGTAGAGCATTTACAGTGAAAAGGAGAGAGTGGGTTAGTGCAGAACTGGCTACCCTCTATTCCCACACTGGTGTCTCCCTCTGGGTGTCACATATCTCTTAAGATCACTTTCTAACCATCATGCAGCTCACATACTTTGGTCACAGAGGTTTCTGCATTTGATATATTTTTCCTGTGATACATTGTATGCAGTATATTGATTCTATGACCAGGCATTGAAGTGGTGCCTCCTGCATTGGAAGTACAGAGGCATAATCACTGGGCCTCCAGGACTGCTGGACACCCATGGAAGTCCTGGTGCCTTCATTTGAGAAGCTCTGTAGTCTCTTCCAGAGAAGGCAATGGCAGCCAACTCCAATACTCTTGCCTGGAAAATCCCATGGATGGAGGAACCTGGTGGGCTGCAGTCCATGGGGTTGTTAGGAGTCAGACACGACTGAGCTTCTTCACTTTCACTTTTCACTTTCATGCATTGGAGAAGGAAATGGAAACCCACTCCAGTGTTCTTGCCTGGAGAATCCCAGGGACAGGGGAGCCTGGTGGGCTGCTGACTCTGGGTTCACACAGAGTCAGACATGACTGAAGCGACTTAGCAGCAGCAGCAGCAGCAGCAGCAGCAGCAGCAGTAGTCTCTTCAATCCCAGCCTCAGCGCCCCTTTCTCAGGAGGTCTTTCTGGATCAACCCCAGGCACTCCCTCTATCAGACCACATCCAATCAACTCCACACAGGTAACCCTTTCACTCGACATGTATTTAACCTTTGCCTATTTCTCAGGCTGGTATGGGCTTTCTTGAAGACAAAATAAGCCCTTTGTCTAATCTAAAAACGGTAACAACAGTGTTAAATTCTTATGGCCTTACATGGTATATGGGTTCAGTAAATTTTACTACTGTGGTTCTTGCATCTGTGGAAACTGAATTCCTCTGCCTGGGGAGTCACAGTTGCTTGGCAGTTGGTTCTACCTTTTGATCAGTGATGGCTCACTGTTCATCTGTAACTGAGTGGCTCATCTAGTTCCTAAGGAACAATAGCCCTCAAACTAATGATGCATCTTTGACACAGAAATGGATGTTTACTTGTCACCTGGTAATTGCCGGGCACAGCCACCAAGACCAACAGTTGAGGATGATAGTGCCTTCTCCTATGGGTGGGGTCCCTGTTTTCCAGTGCGTCTGCCTCCTGCAGGAACCCCAAACCCAACGTCACACCAGGCACCTCAAGATGAGCCCCAGTACTAGGCTAGAGCACTAGGGGACGCTGTGGAGCACCATCCTCCCAAAATACTCACATCCATGATGTTTTTCAGCAGGTGAATTGTTAGATTTGATCCACGAGAAGAAATCTGGGACAGACTGTAAGCATGTTCCTGCAGGGAATTGTTCAGCATGTTTTTTTCCACTGAGGGCTTTTCTCATGGTCTTCTCTCTCCTTAGAGGTTTTCTTTCACCGAGGATTTGACAAAGAAAACAAAGAAGATGCTACAACAAGCTCTCAGTGTTAAGGTATAACTGTCATTGTAATGGCCCTGTGTATTTTCTAATCGTTTTTATGAGGTACATTATCATCAAAATTTTATGCATATACCATGGCAAAGAAATCGATTTGAATACACGTTCTCTTCTGCAATCTTGGGTAAGCCATATGACCATGTGGTGTCTCAGTCTCCCCTTCAGTAAAATGGTGGAATGTAACAATACAAACCCTCCAAATAGAATACCTTGGGGATAAGTGAAGTGATGGATATAAGGTATCTGATAAATAGAAAGTCTCAACATGACAGCCATTAGCATTGCTGTTGCCATCCCACACTATTCTTTTCAAAGAACCTCAAGGAAGGAGATAGAAGAGGGATTCTTTTACAAGGAAGCAATAAGTTGACTGTGGTCACACTGCTTGTCAGATATAAAACAGTGTATATAAAACAGTGTATCTTTCTCCACTTTGAAAGAGAAGTGAGAGTTGAAAAAAGAATCCAAGATATAAGGAACAAGTAAGGGAAATTCAGAGGCTTGAGAAGGAAGGAAGAGTCAAATGAAAAGTTAAAAGAAAAAAACACAGAGAGAAATACACTCCCAGTGACTTCCAAAGAGATAGAGAGATAAATGACAGTGATACAGAGATGCAGATATAGACATATGCAACTGAGGTAGACTGGGAAAAAAGAGGACATGTTGAAAATAATGTAGAAAAGTGCTATTCCACAGGACCACATCGACGTCAGCATAAACTGTGCACTGAACAGTTGCAAGGAGTTGCACTTTCAATAGGTCATGACATGACGGGACCACAAGATCTGTGCAACCCAAATCTACACCAAGACCTTGGAATCCACAGTTCCTACAGCAAGTTACTTATCAATATGATAGAGTTGAACTTTAAGACTTTTAGGGAACTATTCCATTGCATTCTAAACCTGATGGATGGAAGAATAATCAGATGAAAATAAATCCAAGAAAGGAATATGATGTGACTTACAGCCCCCATACTTTCTTGCCTATGAACTCTGAGAAGGCCACCAGCCCGAGGAGCACAAGCCACTTCATGTTTCTTTCCTTTTCCAAGTACTCAGGGAAGTTTGGGTTCTTAGCATGTAGTGGTGACTAGGAGCCACTAGTTATATATGCTCTGACCCACCCTAGTTTTTCACTTTAGGCCAACAAAAGATCTGAAAAAACACAAAGCTCTTGATAAAAACATTACCTTCATCAATGTCCTTGGCAAGTGGCCTTTGAAGCTTTTCAGAATACAGAGAATTGAACTGTAATCTCTTCTTTGAAGCTTGGCAGGAAAATCAAACTGATCTCCATGAACATCTAAGAAGATGGAGAACCTTGCCTACTTGGAGAAAAAACTGCTAAAAACATCATGAAATAGATACTAGGGGCCATGCTCGACACTCGTGGTTTCATGTCATTTTCCTAGAGACTTCATGAGATATTCATTCCTGTTTTTTCACTGGAGAGAAGATTACTAGGAGGATAATTTGTCAAATGGCAAAGTGAAGACTTCAGGAACAGGCCAAGGACATACAACTGGCTTTAGATAGTGGGTCTAATGGCAGACATCAGGGGCACCTATGATGCCAGGCTGCATCAAAGATTTAGGGCAAAACAGTACTTCAGTTGCATGGTTTCAGTATTGGAAGAAATGTCATATGCATCCACAAGATATTATATATCATCCAACAAGCTTACAAGGAAGAACTGTGTGCTAGGTTGTGGGTTATAAGCTTCAAAGTCAAAGCTGATCAAGTTAAAAGTAGTCTTTATCTTAAGAGAGCTAGCAGTCTAGTTCTTACAAACTCATGGCCCCAGGAGGCAGGAGATATGATACTAGGACTAGGTGGTCATGTTGAAATCTGTGCAGCACAGGCCTTACCACTGGGAGCAGCCTTTCCTCCACTTCACACATGCTGGAAAGCAGGCCAGTTGGCAATGTTTTCTAGAGAAACAGAAGTTTGGATATTTATGTACAATCTACTAATTTTAATGTTAGCAACTATCCCCCCCCCCCAAAAAAAAAAAAATGGGAATGAAAGCTCCACTGGGATGTGCTGGAATCAGCCTTCAGTCTGCAGGTTTCTGTTTCTGGCCTAGAGTTGGGAGTGCAGTGGGGACAGAGAGGAATTCATGTTGGTTGATTTTAAAACAGACTGAATGCATAGCAAACGTGCTGATTCATTGGAAAAGACCCTGATATTAGGAAAGATTGAAGGCATGAAGAGAAACAGAAGACAGAGGATGAGATGGGTGGATGGCATCGCCAAGTCAATGAACATGAGCTTGAGCAAGCTCCAGGAGTTGGTGATGGGTAGGGAAGCCTGGCAGATGCATTCTATGGCGTTGCAAAGAGATGGACACAACTGAAGGACTGAACTGAACTGTACAAATTGAGAACAAAGACTAATAAATTTAATAGCATCAAGTTGTTAACTAGCTACCTATAACAACACATTATTTAAGTGGCTTTAAAATTCAGACTTATGATTCTATATTTAGAGTGAAATACCTTCTGAAGAAAAACAAAAATACTGCCCATCAAAAACAAAACCAAAGGAAACCAAAAGAAAAAAAGAAAAGAAAGAAAGAAATCTGACACTATATTCAACAACTATATTCCCTTGGTATCTCTAATTTTCTTGAAGAAACCTCTAGTCTTTCCCATTCTATTGTTTTCCTCTATGTCTTTGCATTGATCACTGAGGAAGGCTTTCTTATCTCTCCTTGCTATTCTTTGGAATTCTGCATTCAAATGGGTATATCTTTGCTTTTCTCCTTTGCTTTTTGCTTCCCTTCTTTTCACAGCTCTCTGTAAGGCCTCCTCAGAAAGCCAGTTTGCTTTTTTTTTTTTTTCTTTGCATTTCTTTTTCTTAGGGATGGTCTTGATTCTTGTCTCCTGTACAATGTCATGAACCTCTGCCCATAGTTCATCAGGCACTCGGTCTCTTAGATCTAGCGCCATAAATCTATTTCTCACTTCCTCTGTATAGTCATAAGGGATTTGATTTAGGTCATACCTGAATGGTCTAGTGCTTTTCTCCACTTTCTTCTATTTCAGTCTGAATTTGGCAATAAGGTGTTCATGATCTGAGCCACCATCAACTCCCAGTCTTGTTTTTCCTGACTGTATAGAGCTTCTCCATTTTTGGCTGCAAAGAATATAATCAATCTGATTTTGATATCCACCATCAGGTGATGTCCATGTGTAGAGTCTTCTCTTGTGTTGTTGGAAGAGGGTGTTTGCTATGACCAGTGCGTTCTCTTGACAGAACTCTATTAGCCTTTGCCCTGCTTCATTCTGTACTCCAAGGACAAATTTGCGTGTTACTCCTGGTGTTTCTTGACTCCTACTTTGGCATTCCAGTCCCCTATAAAGAAAATGACATATTTTGGGGGTGTTAGTTCTAGAAGGTCTTGTAGGTCTTCATAGAACTGTTCAACTTCAGCTTCTTCAGCGTTACTGATCAGGGCATAGACTGGGATTACCATGGTATTGAATGGTTTGCCTTGGAAACCAACAGAGTTCATACTGTCATTTTTGAGACTGCATCCAAGTACTGCACATTGGCCACCTTATGCGAAAAGTTGACTCATTGGAAAAAAATCTGATGCTGGGAGGGATAGGTGGCAGGAGGAGGAGGGAATGACAGAAGATGAGATGGCTGGATGACATCAATGAATTTATGGACGTGAATCTGAGTGAACTCCGGGAGTTGGTGATGGACAGGGTGGACTGGCGTGCTGTGATTCACGGGGTCGCAAAGAGTCAGACACGACTGAGCGGCTAAAATGAACTGAACTGCACTGCATTTCAGACTCTTTTGTTGACTATGATGTTTACTCCATTTCTTCTAAGGCATTCCTGCCCACAATTGTAGATATAGTGGTCATCTAAATTCACCCATTCCAATCCATCTAGGTTCACTGATTCCTAGAATGGCTATGTTCACTCTTATCATCTCCTGTTTGACCAGTTCCAATTTGCCTTGATTCATGGACCTAGCAGTCTACTTTCCTATGCAATACTGTTCTCTACAGCATCTAATCTTGCTTCTATCATGAGTCCCACCACAAGTGGGTGTTGTCTTTGCTGTGGCCCCATCCCTTCATTCTTCCTGGAGTGATTCTCCACTGATCTACAGTACCATATTGGGCGCCTACCAACCTGGGGAGTTCATCTTTCTGTGTCCTATCTTTTTGCCTTATCATACTGTCCATGGGGTTCTCAAGGCAAGAATACTGAAGTGGTTTGCCATTCCCTTCTCTAGTGGACCAAATTATGTCAGACCTTTGCAACATGACCCATCCTTCTTGGGTGACCCCACATAGCATGGCTTAGTTTCATTGAGTTAGACAAGGCTGTGATCCGTGTGACAGATTGGCTAGTTGTCTGTGATTGTGGTTCCAGTCTGTCTGCCCTCTGATGCCCTATCTCAGTGCCCACCATCTTACTTGGGTTTTTCTTACCTTGGACGTGGGGTATCTCTTCACAGATGCTCCAGCAAAGTGCAGCTGCTGCTATTTACCTTGGAAGTAGGGTAGCTCCACTAGGCTGCCGCGTCTGATCTGCACATGGGGAAGTTCCTCTCTGCCACACTTCTGTGCTGCTGGTGCAGCTGCCATGCATTTGCATTGCCATTGCAGCTGAGGTGAGCAATAATTCAACAACTTATTGTTCCTCATATTGTTTCTGTTATTGTGACAGAATCGTATGTATGTTAACAGGTACAAGCAAGACAATAATTAAAACTAATATTCTGAAGTAAGCCTTTCAGTAGCTAGAAAAAGAGGTTCACTCATAACTTAAAGAACTTTAAAACCCTGCTGTCTTAAATCTGAAACTGAAAGCATAAGTTTGTACCAACTAATTATATTTCTTTTTACCCTGACCAATGTAAAGCCTACAAGCAATGACAGCTTGGTAACTGACTATTCTGAGGTCTAACATCTATCTTCTAAATACATTTCCCATCAGACTATCTTAAGGAGATGGCTGATTTCAGGACTGGGTAAAGAAATGCTCAAAATAATCTTGGGAATCGTGAAGGACCAGAAAGCTGAGGGTCTTCAAAGACCAATGGGGACTGGAGAGAGAGTTTAGAAATCCAAATGAAAAGGCCAAACATATACCAGTTTGTTGGGCAGAATTATGTTTCTGCTTCTCAAAAAACTGTTTATGTTTCACATAGCTTTCCTGCCAAGAACCAAATGTCTTCTGATCTCATGACTGCAGGCACCACCCACAGTGGTTTTAAAGGCTAAGATGAAGAAATCTGTCACTACTTCCACATTTTCTCCTTCTATTTGCCATGAAGGATGGGGCTGGATCACGTGATCTTAGTTTTTTAATATTTAACTTTAAGCTGGCCAAATGTGTCCAAATGTTAATAGGCAACATCTAATTTGTCACAGTGATAGACTGCTAGGGCACTAACTCACAATTCTGAACACTGAGAAAGGAAAACATTCATCAATATTTATGCTATTTATTTTTTCTATTAAGCATATGTTATATAACTACAAACAGTCCCAGGAAAACCACCTAGACTGTCCCTTCTGGGGGTGATGAGAGAGTGATGGGGAGCAGCTACAATAGAGGTGAAGCCTCACTCACTGGCCTGCAGCTCACCTCCTGCTGTGGAGGTCTGGTTCCTAATAGACCAAGGACTGGTACTGGTCCTGACCCACTGTGCTGGAACTGTGAACTCCTGCTCTAAAACCAATAGTGGGACATTCTGTAAGACAAACCAGCCTGCTTTCTCTCTGTTTCTGAACAAATAAAAGGCATTAAAATTAGGAGAGGAACACTTATTTAGTCATAAAGGAAAACAACCAAGTGCAACATAGGACTACATTCTTTCAATAAAATGTGAAAAGACATCTGCTTTCTTGAGAATCAGGGAAATTTGCACATGGACTGAATATTAAATGTTCCTTTTATTGGGAACAAAAGAGCATTTTTTCATGTCCTATCATTCTACCACAAATACTCATGTGCATTTTGTGAAATGTTCATCTTGTCCCTAAAATACTTCAGGAAAAAATGAATAAGGGGTAAAAGAGAGAATGAAATGACGGTCCCTCTTTATTTAAATACAAAGAGCTATTATGCTATGCATAGCTGTTATAGATTGAATTGTGTCCATCCTTGACTCCCAATGTGATGATATTAGGAAGTAGGGCTTTTGGGAGGTACCCAGGTTGACATGGGGTTTTGATGGTGGTCCCTCATGGTGGCACTAGCCTATCCCTCTTTCTCTCTCTAATTCTCTCTCTTCCTCCTTCCTTCAACCACAACATGTGAGAAGATAGCAAGAAGAGAAAGACTGATGCAAGTCAAGAATGTCGTCACTGGGAACTCAATTGGCCATCACCAAGATGTTGCATAGTCTCTGGTCTATGACCATCCGTGAGACTAAGAGGTTAGTTTTGTTGTTATTGATACCAAATGATGAAATATATGGTTCATGACACACTTTTTTCCTATATTTGATATTTTTGAAATTGTTTTGCAGTAAGAAGTTTATAGAAAGTCCATTTTTAAGTTTGTGTCTTAGTGATACCCTGAGGGGCCCAAGATAACAGATTTAGGTAGGTTCACAATGAACGAGTGGTTGGAGGACAACAAGCTCCTTACTCCAACTCATCTCTTTTCATCTGAAAACTGCTCCCCACACCTGACACCCTTAACCTCCCACCCCCACCCGCTACCATCTGCATCTCCATTCCTCTGCTAAGCTGAGTCATCTAACTGGAGATGTTGATGATTCAGAACAGGGTCTAGAAACAGAAGGAATGCAGACATTTTTAGAAAGAATGAATGGGGCACACCCGTCTTGGATTTCCCTTCTTTAGTGCCATCTGCAGGTGAGGGATTGGGCCTGGGTAGGGAGGGAGCCACAGTGGGACTGCATAGAGATCTGCATGTGAAAGGAGGAGGAATTCAGAAACCAGGAGGTGGGCAGCTTGCACAGGATCCACGAGGGAAGGCAGAAGCACTGGGGAAAGAATAGCGCCTACCTGAGGGCCAGAACTACCTGAGTCTTCCATTTAAACTTGGAGATCACATCCTTCCTGCTGGAACTACTGCTCCAGATGTGGAGAGGAAGAGCTGTACTCACTGCTAATGAGCCACAAGGAGAGGGACAGCCTCCTCCAGAGGCCCTTTGATTTCACTCTAATTGTGAGTATCATTCCAAGCCAGAGAGCAAAAGGCACGTCATTCAAAAGATGACCTACTTTCAATGGTATATACAAAATTTGGCTAGTGAGTTCTGGCATATCTAGTTCCCAGAGTATTTTAGGAGAGATGATTCATCAGCCTAAGTTGGGTTTCTGCTGAGAAATCTACAAGCTTCCCCATTGGTAACTTCTGACTTATAACTACCTGATCTTATCCTACAGAACACAAATAATGGTAAGTTCCTGTGGGCAAGGCCTCTAAGGTCCTCAGTGTCACAGCAGCTGTGTGCCAAGTGGTCTACCACTTCCTGTCCTGAGTTCAGGACCCATGAACATCACCAGACAGTTACATCAGAGGCAACCTCAGCATCCTCAGCAACAGGCACCTCTGATCCACTTGTCCACTGATTGGCATTGAGCCTCCGTCTGGAACAAGTCTTCTGGAGCAAGTCCAGTTTCCCTCATCCAAGAGATGGGAAACTGAACCCTGGGGTGTATGACTCACCTTAGCTGCAGGTAAGTTAGTGAAGACTTGGGACCCAGAAACTCCGGTTCCCAGGCTAGAAGACTTTCAGGAAGGGAATGATGTGAGAAAGCTCAATTGCCTCCACTGTTGGGTAACTCTCAGATGTCTGCAATCACCAGAGTGGAAGTTTCTTTCCCATTGCCCCTCAAGTCTGGTTCCGATTTTATCAGCAGACCTCCCTTCATGTAGTAGCAGGAAAGGTATATTCAGGGCTGTTTCTTCCGGGTTCTGGGCACAGTGGGAGAGTCCCAGCTGTAGTGACCCTAGGAGGCAGTTGTGCAGGTGGTGACTGACTCACTCCCAACTCAGATCCCCATATTCCCTCTCATCATTCACACAAGACAGATCCTTGGCTGACTGAGTAACATCAACCTGCATTCACAGAAAGAAGCATTCTCTTCTCAACCTCCTGGCAACTTAGATATGTGCCTTATGTTTCCTCAGAGAACCACTGGCTGAGAGAGTTCGGGTCTGAGACTAGCCTGGATGCAGGAGATGTGTTCCTTCTATGACGCTCCAAATAGGCCTTGGAAATTCAAAGCCCTTGAGAGAATGACAATCACCCTTATATTTTGTAGGGACTTTGCTTTATGAATCTGGTTGGAGAAAAAAGACAGAAACATAGAACAAGGCTGGACATCTCTGTGTCCCAGCTTACTGTGAGTGGATTTCCAGTCACCAGGCTTCACAAAAAGCCACTTTGAAGAAGTAAAAGAGGAAAGGGTTTTTGGTCAGAGACCCGTGTGGACAAAGGGCCATGGGAATCACACGGGGCAAGATGAAACAAGAGTGATCACTTATTTCTTTGCTCTATCAGTTCCTTGGCGTTTCTACTCCTGAGAACAAGTACATGGAGATAGTCAGAGGCATTGGTGGTGCCTCTGACACCTGATGCTCCTGGTGATAACCAGTTTGTGTACACAACCCTGAGTCCAGAGCATATTCAGCCTCATGATAGCCCCAGGTTCTCCCTTCTTGGGAAAGCTGACATGCCTCATTGCTTCTAAGTCACAAATGAAGCATGGAATGAGGTATGGTGGTTGATCTGTAGGCCAAGTTTCAAACGTGGAAGGAAGGTTGGCAGTGGAAGGTGTACTTCCCACATCAAGAAAGTTTTTCTTCCAGCTTTTTGTATGGCCGGGACCTTCTTAACATTTACCAACATCTCAAATGAGTCTCTCTCAGGCTTGCTTTCCCTGGCTACTGCACTCTCACAAGCACAGACCCTGATCCAAAAGTGCCTAGACACATCCATCCATCAAAACAATAATAATAATTACCAAAGTGGAAACGTGGGAGAGGGATAAATTGAGAGTTTGAGATTAATATATGTATACTACTTTATTTAATAGATAATCAACAAAGACCTACTGTACAGCACAGGAATTCTACTCAATAGTCTGTAATATCCTGTATGGGAAAAGAATCTAAGAAACAATGGGTACATGTATATGTATAAGGGAATTAATTTCCCATACAAGTAACATTAATGTAATGCTGTAAATCAACTACATTCCTATATAAATTCAAACTTGAATTTTTCTTTGAAAAAATGCTTACATGTAGAGATCCATGGAGTTCCTTAGACTGGCAGGATTTCAGATATGATGCTGTATATGTCAAAATGGGTGCTTAAATCTAGACATTATCTGGGGTTGCATTTCTTGAGCTTTGCTGTATTGCTTCTAGTGTTATATTTGATTTATATTTGGAGGATCTAATACAAGGGCTTGGAGAAACCAGCTGGGTGTTAGTTGAAAGATGAGAGGGAGGCACTAGTGGGAGAGTGAAATGTTTGAGGCAAAACATATATTCCAAGTTCCCTGTGAAAACAGGCTGTAGCTTCCCTCATGATGACTTGCATGATATCAGACCCAGACTGGTTTCATCCTTTTTCATGTCCTGCTTCCCCTGAGACCTTACTGGTTTCTCTGGAATAATTTTTTTCTTTTTTTCTTTTTTTTTTTTTTTAATTTTGGCTGCACTAGGTCTGCATTGCTGCTCATGTCTTCTCTATTTGCAGCGAGCAGTAATGGCAGTGCACTGGCTTTTCAATCCTGTGCTTCTGTTCATGTAGATCACAGGCACTAGGGCACTCAGGTTCAGTAGTTGTGGCCCACCGGCTTAGCTGCCCTGGGGCATTTGCAATCTTCCCAAACCAGGTGTCAAACACATATCTTAAGCACTGGATCAAAAGTGAAAACACTCTGAAAGGAATTTGAAATAAATCACTTTTACATGAACCTTGGCACCATAGCCTATTTATGAGGAGACTGATAGAGTATCGTCCCTGCTTCAAGCAACCTCCTGAGATCAGGACTGATTGAGGTTCCCATCCCAAGGGTTCCTGCAAGATCTTGAAGCTCTCCTGCCATGTGGCTTTGTTCTTGCTTCAGTTTCGGAATCCCACACTAGGCCGCAGCTTCCAGAAGGCAGGGCTGTCACTTGACTCACTTGTAAGTATACATCAGTAGATATTGTCTCATTCAGACACTAATGTACAAAGATCAGTTATTTTATTTTGAGTGTTAGGTTACAGGTTCGATGACTATAATCAAATCCTAAATAACATTATCTTAAATACAATGAAATTTCAATTCTCTTTCATATAACGTTAGTGCAGATCTCTCCACAGAGATGAAGGCCCACTTCTTTCTTGTCACATCTTCCACCTGTGCTACTTATCTCTGATCTAACATGTCTGCTCTAGCTCCTGTCATTACATCTGAATTCCAGCTGGTGGGACATAAAATAATACTTCCATTTGGAAGTGAGGTATCACCTGTACTCAAATTCTACTAGCTGAAGCATCTTCAATGTTCATGGCAAACCTTGGGATAGTGGGCACAGAGAAGGGCAGGTGAATGTGATCTTACTTCAGAAAATTCATGATGAGTAACAAGGACCACCACTCTTCATTCATACCTCTGTACTCATTCTTCTTGGGTTATCCCCACACAGCTTTCAGTCTGTTTTGGTCTACAGATATGGATATGGATGAGGTTATAAGAGAGGATATGGTACAGGCCATAAAATATGGAGAAAACAAGAAAGGAAATAAGAAAGTATAAAAATTCAAAATCTAAAGGAAAGCATGTGTATAATCATAATTTTGCATTTATACAATTTAGGTATAATGGTTGATGAATCAATTCATAAAATAAAAAATTAGAGAAAGGTGAAACATAAATATATACTAAACCCAACAAAATAACAAAGCTATTTCATAGGAAACACATAGTAATATCAGGATTAAGTTTGGATGCACATTGCAAAAACTAAAACAACCATAACTTTAGCAAGATAAATTTGATTTTTCTCTCCCACTGAAACAAACCTGGAGGTGGGCCAGCCAGAGCTTGGGTGGTATCCATCTCCAAGGTTACATGATTGTCCAATACAACTGTAGGAGTTCCAGCCATCACAACTAAAATACAGAAAACAGTTTAGAAGAAAGTAGGGAAGGGAAGAGTCCCATCTCTCAGCTAAATCAGCTCCTTGAAAGCAGTCTTCCACTACATCCCTCTTACAGATCTGCTTGCATCTCAGTCACCAGTCATGACTAAGCACAGGTGTGCAGGAAATGCAGTCCTGTCACAATGGCACCTCACTCCAGCACTCTTGCCTGGAAAATCCCATGGACGGAGGAGCCTGGTGGGCTTTAGTCCATGGTGTCGCTAAGTGTTGAACACGGCTGAGTGACTTCATTTTACTTTTCACTTTCATGCACTGGAGAAGGAAATGGCAATCAACTCCATTGTTCTTGCCTGGAGAATCCCAGGGATGGGGGAGACTGGTGGGCTGCATTCTATGGGGTCACACAGAGTCGGACATGACTGAAGTGACTTAACAGCAGCAGCAGCAACTACTGGGCTCATGGCGAAATAACAAACTATTTTCACTTTTGAAAGAGAAGAGAGAATAGATCATTTTAGGTAGCCTGCAGCGCCTCCCTTAAAGAACAAACCTTTTCTGAATGGATTAGACTGAACGGCTGGGCACAGAGTGGAAGGAAAAGCAATTAGAAGCAGCTAGATGGACCTGAACTGTGCTCAAGGAAAAAGAGGCAGACTGGTCAGTAGAGATCTTCTAAGGACTAAAGCGAGGATTATACACACCACATGCCGCAATTTGGTTTGAAAACTGCTTTTCCAACTCAGGTCCCAAATCTCTCTCAATTCTTCAGCTTCTAAATACCTTGTCTCTGTTATCTCACATTCTAACCTACCTGTCTCACCTTCTTTATTTCTGTTCACATCACTTCTCCATCTAGTCCACCAGCATTGCAAGATCCAATACTGAGGAGTTAGCAATACTTTCTAGAAGTGGGTACAAACACAATGACTATTTCTACTTTAGTATTTACTTGTCCTTATCAAGGTCTTTTGAAGGACTGAGAGGGCTAGAATTATGGAGATCTCACGTTTGAGGCCTTTTAAAAAACATTTCTTGTTACATTGGTCTGTTGGTAGTGATGCTGTCTTGTAGTTGTTGTGTGTCTGAGAAAGTATTTTATCTTGTTTTTGATATGTATTTTTCTTGGAGATAGAATTCTGAGTCAATTACGTTTCTCTCAACATTTAAGATGTGGTGCCAGTATCTTCTGGCTAACATTGTTTCTTTTGCCTTATTTTCTGTCATCCCCATTTTTTGTTCTACTGTGTCTGTTTTTCCTTCTGGTTATATTTCTTTGGTTGATTGTCTTAAACCATGAATTATAATGTGTTATCCCAGGGTCTGGTTTGCTATCTCAAGTTAGTTTCCTCAGATTGCCCTCAGGGCATTCAGGCCCTGTCCTTACTTTAAGCAATGCAGCCTGCACCTCCCTGCCCAACCCCCATTTGCTAGTGACGGATGCAGGCATTTGCGCTGCTTCTTCACTGAAAGTTACCATTAGACATGTAATCCGTGGGTTTAAATTATTTATTTATTTTTCCACCCATTTATGTTGCCCTCTGAGGTTTCAAGGCTCAGTTTCGGTATAGTTGTCATATTTCTTGTCCTTGAATTATTTGAGCTTCTGTGTAAACGGTTTAAAGCTTTCATCATTCCTGGAAATTTTTAAGCCAGTAATTATGAAGTTCTTTGCTCTATTCTCCTGTCTTGCACTTCCTGTGAGATTCCATTTACATATATTTTAGCACTCTTAAAGTTACTTCAAAGCTCTCTGATGCACAATTAATTTTTTACCACAGTTTTTGCATTTCTATTTTACATCTCTATTTAAAGTGAAAATGAAAGTGAAGTGCTCAGCCATGTAGCCTATCAGGCTCCTCCATCCATGGGATTTTCTAGGCAAGAGTGCTGGAGTGGATTGCCATTTCCTTCTCCAGGGGATCTTCCCGACCCAGGAATCGAACCTGGGTCTCCCACGTTGCAGGCAGATGCTTTACCGTTTAAGCCACCAGGGAAGCCTTACATACTCAATATTCTTCAGCTTCATGAATATAAGGATTATTTATGTAGTAAGCATTTTAATGTCCTTCCCTGCTAATTATGTAGTATATAATTTACCTGTGTTTTTACTAATTGATTTTTACCTCGTTATGGAAATTTTCTTGCTTCTTTACACATCTGGATTATTTTTCCTTTTAAATTTATTTAATTATCTTAATCAGAGGATAATTACCTTACAATATTGAGATGAAACTAGGACAAAAACTTTCACAAGTTATATGCAAATTTTAAATTGGATTGTGGATGTGGACACTTTACCTTTGGATGCGGATATTTTTAAATTTTTATAAATTATTCCTTTCACTGTTTTCAAACACTGTTAATTTCTTGGAAACAATTGCATTTTTTGAAGACTTGCTGTAAAGCTTTTTAAGCTGAGATGAAACCAGCCTTTAGATCAGGTTTACTATTCCACACTAGCAAGACATATTGTCTTCAGGGCCCTATTGATATGAAGGGGATTATGAGTAATTTCAGGGGCAGTCCTAAGATGGCGGAGGAATAGGAAAGGGAAACCACGTTCTCCCCAACAAATTCATCAAAAGAACAATTGAACGCTGAGTAAATTCCACAAAACAACTTCTGAATGCAGGCAGAGGACTTCAGGCATCCAGAAAAGCAGCCCATTGTCTTCAAAAAGAGGTAGGAAAAAATGTAAAAGATAAAAAGAGAGGCAAAAGAGGTAGGGACAGAGATCCATCCTGGGAAGGGAGACTTAAAAAAGAGACAAGTTTCCAAACACCAGGAAACACTCTCACTGGTGAGTCTGTGGCGAGCCTTGAAACCTCAGAGGGCAACATAAATGGGTGGAAAAATAAATAAATAATTTAAACCCACAGATTACATGTCTAATGGTAACTCCCAGTGAAGAAACAGCACAAATGCCTGCATCCGCCACTAGCAAATGGGGGCTGGGCAGGGAGGTGCAGGCTGCATTGCTTAAAGTAAGGACAGGGCCTGAATGCCCTGAGGGCAATCTGAGGGATATAACTTGAGATAGCAAACCAGACCCTGGGATAGGTACCCTGGTGAAAAGCCCTAAACTAAGACACCTCCAGGCCTGCTCACAGAACAAAGGAATGAGCAGAGCTAGCCGGCTGAGTACCAGCCCATCCCCTGCAGGAGACAGAGGAGTGAGGGCAGCCAAATCCAGAAGAAGACAATCGTGGCACTAGGGAGGCATCATCTACCAAACTGCAAGCAGACTTCATTGCTAACCAAGATTTCTTGGGATTCTGAATGGTCAACATCCGCCTGAGACGGTGCGCCAGTTGTACATCCAGAAAACAGAGTGGCAGGAATGGGACAGGCAATAAGTTTCAGCGACCGTGCTCACCAAACATCTGATCACATGAGTGGCTCGGACCTGGGAAGGGCATAAAACACAGGTCCAACTGAGTCTGTGCCTTTGAGGAGTACCTGAGTACATGAACCTGAGCAGCTTAGACCTGGGAAGTGCATGCAACCCAGAGCCCACCTCAGACATTTACTGGCAGAGCAACCTAGAGCCTGAGCAGTGTAGACAATGAAAGCATACACGCCATGAGTGGGGGCAAACCCAGTATGGCTGAATAACTGTGAGCACATGCCAGTGTTATCTGTTTGCAGTGTCCTTCCCTCCCCACAGCATGACTGAAGAAGTGAGCATAAAAAATTGTCCACCACCACACACTTGGGTCAGGGTGGAATTTAGAAACTGAAGAGACCAGCAAACAGAAGAAGCTACAACAGAGGGAACCACCCTGGAAGTGGCAGGTGCAATAGATTAAAACCCTTCAGTTAGCACTAACTACATAGGAAGGGGCCTATAGATCTTTAGAAGTATAAACTGGATCAAGGAACTATCTGAAAGTGAACTAACTCCACACTGTCCACAACAACACCAGAGAAAGTCCTAGATATATTTTTACCATTTTCATTCTTTAAATTTATTTTTTTTTTATTTTTAAGTCCACTACTACACCTTTAATTTTCATTTTTATAACCTAGTATTACTTTGAGAAAAAAAAAAGACACTATTTCTTAAAGCAAACATATATATATAACTTTTGTGACTTTGGTTTTTTTCTTTAATATTGCATTTTTGAAAATCTGACATCTACTCTAGATTTTTAACCTTTGCTTTTTGGTATTTGTTCGCAATTTTGTACCTTTAAGAACCCAATCTTCAGTAACCATTTTTACTTAGGAGCAAGATCACTGGCCTGATTGTTCTCTCCCCCTTTGAATCTCCTTTTTGTCCACCAGATCACCTCTATCTTCTCCCTCTCCCTTCTCTTATCTACCCAAATCTGTGAATCTCTTTGTGTGTTCCAGACTGTGGAAAACAGGAAACTGATTACTGGCTGGAACTGTCTCTATCCTTTTGATGCCCACCTTTATCCCCCTGGTCACCTCTGTCTCCTTCCTCCCTCTTCTCTTCTATGTGTAATTCTGTGAACATCTCTGAGGGATCCAGACTGTGGAGAACACATAGGGAAGTGATTACTGGCTAGTTTGCTCTTGCCTCTTTGATTCTCTCTCTTCTACTCCTGGTCACCTCTATCTCCCTCCTCCCTCTTCTCTTCTTCATGTAACTCTTTGAACATCTCTGGGTGTCCCTCACTGTGGAGAAACTTTTCATCTTTAACGTAAATGTTTTATTATTGGTGCTATATAGATGAAGAAGTCTTGATACTACTGTAAGAGTAAGACTGAAAACCAGAAGCAGGAGGATTAAGTTCAAATCCTGAGAACACCAGAGAACTCCTCAGTCCAGTGAACATTAACCAATAGGAGCTCATCAAACACTTCCATACCTACTCTGAAACCAAGCGCCACCCAAGGGCCAACAAGTTCCAGAGCAAGACATACCACGCAAATTTTCCAACAACACAGGAACATAGCCCTGAGCTTCAACATACAGGCTGCCCAAAGTCACTCCAAACTCATTGACATCTCATAACTCATTACTGGACACTTATTCACACTTCAGAGAGAAGAAATCCAGCTCCACCCCCCAGTCCACAAACAGAAGCTTCCCTAATCAAGAAACTTTGACAAGCCACCTGTTGAACCCCACGCACAGTGAGGAAACTCCACAATAAAGAGAATGCCACAAACTGCCAGAATACAGAAAGGCGATCCCAAAGACAGCAATATAAACAAGATGAAGAGGCAGAGAAATACCCAGCAGGTAAAGGAACAGAATAAATGTCCACCAAACCAAACAAAAGAGGAAGATATATGGAAGCTACCTGATAAAGAATTCTGAATAATGATAGTGAAAATGATACAAAACCTTGAAAACAATAAGGAATTACAGATAAATAGCCTGGAGACAAGGACTGAGAAGATGCAAGAAAAGTTTAACAGCTACCAAGAAGAAATAAAAAAGAGTCAATATATAATGAATAATGCAATAAATGAGATAAAAAAACACTCTGGAGGGAATCAAGAGTAGAATAATAGAAGCAGAAGATAGAATAAGTGAAGTAGAAGATAGAATGGTAGAAATCAATGAAACAGAGGGGAAAAAAGAAAAACGAATTAAAAGAAATGAGAACAATTTCAGAGACCTCTGTGACAATGTTAAAGGCCCGAACATTCAAATCATAGGAGTCCCAGAAGAAGACATAAAGGAAAACCTTGTGAGAATACTTGAGATAATAGTTGAAAACCTCCCTAAAATGGGGAAGGAAATAATCACGCAAGTTTAAGAAACCCAGAGTGTCCCAAAAAGGATAAATTCAAGGTGAAACACCACAAGACAAATATTAATCAAATTAACAAAGATCAAATACAAAGAACAAATATCAAAAGCAGCAAGGGAAAAACAACAAATAGCACACTAGGGGGTTCCCATGAGGATAACAGCTGATCTTTCAATAGAAACTCTTCAGGCCAGGTGGGAATGGCAGGGCATACTTAAAGAGATGAAAGAAGAAAACTACAACCCAGATTACTGTACCGAGCAATGATCTCATTCAAATATGAAAGAGAAATCAAAACTTTACAGACAAACATAAGCTGAGAGAATTCAGCACCACTAAACCAGCTCTCCAACAAATGCTAAAGGATTTTCTCTGGACAGGAAACACAGAATGGGTATATAAACTTGAATCCAAAACAAGAGAGCAAATGACAACAAGATCATACTTATCAATAATTACCTTAAACGTAAATGGGTTGAATGCCCCAAAACAAAAGACAAAGACTGGCTGAATAGATACAAAAACAAGACCCCGATACATGTTGTCTACAAGAGACCCACCTCGAAACAAGGGACACATTCAGACTGAAAGTGAAGGGCTGGAAAAAGATATTCCATGCAAATAGACACCAAAAGAAAGCAGGAGAAGCAACCCTCATACTGAAAAAAATAGACTTTAAAACAAAGGCTGTGAAAAGAGACAAAGAAGGACACTACATAATGATCAAAATATCAATCCAAGAAGAAGATAGAACTGTTATAAATGCACCCAACATAAGATCACTGCATTACGTAAGACAAATGCTAACAAGTATGAAAGGGGAAATTAACAATAAGACAATAATAGTGGAAGACTTTAATACCCCACTCACACCTATGGACAGATCAACTAAACAGAAAATTAACAAGGAAACACAAACTTAAATGATACAATAGACCTGTTAAACCTAATTGATATCTATAGGACATTTCACCCCAAAACAATGAATTTCACCTTTTTCTCAAGTGCACATGGAAGCTTCTCTAGGATAGATCACATACTGGGCCACAAATCTAGCCTTGGTAAATTCAAAAAAATTGAAATCATTCCAAGCATCTTTTCTGACCACATTGCAGTAAGATTAGATCTCAATTACAGGAGAAAAACTACCAAAAATTCCAACATACAGAGCGTGAACAACATGCTGATGAACAACCAACAAATCACAGAAGAAATAAAAAAAAGACATCAAAATATGCAGAGAAACGAATGAAAATGAAAACAAAACAACTGGGGAATGTTCATAGCAATACAGGCTTACCTCAAGAAACAAGAAAACAGTCAAATAAATAACCTAACTCTACACCTAAAGCAACTAGTAAAGGAAGAAATGAAGACCCCCCAGGGTTAGTAGAAGGAAAGAAATTTTCAACTTTTGGGCAGAAATAAATGCAAAAGAAATCAAAGCGACAACAGCAAAAATCAAAAAAGCCAAAAGCTGGCTCTTTGAGAGGATAACTAAAATTGACAAACCATTAGCCAGACTCATCAAGAAACAACGGGAGAAGAATCAAATCAATAAAATTAGAAATAAAAATGAAGAGACCACAACAGACAACACAGAAATACAAAGGATCATAAGAGAATACTATCAACAATTATATGCCAATAAAATGGACAACGTGGAAGAAAAGGACAAATTCTTAGAAAAGTACAACTTTCCAAACTGAACCAGGAAGAAATAGAATATTTTAACAGACACATCACAAGCACAGAAATTGAAATTGTAATCAGAAATCTTCCAGCAAACAAAAGGTCAGGACCAGACGGCTTTACAGCTGAGTTCTACCAAAAATTTAGAGAAGAGCTAACATCTATCCACCTCAAAGTCTTGCAGAAATGTGCAGAAGAAGGTAAACTTACAAACTCATTCTAGAAGGCCACCATCACCCTAATACCAACACCTGACAATGATGCCACAATAAAAGAAAACTACAGGCCAGTATCACTGATGAACATAGATGCAAAAATCCTTAACAAAGTTATAGCAATCAGAACCAAACAACACATTAAAAAGATCATACATCATGACCAAGGTTTTATCCCAGGGATGCAAGGATTCTTCAATATCCACAAATCAGTCAATGTAATACACCACATTAACAATTGAAAAATAAAAGTCATATGATTATCTCAATAGATGCAGAGAAAGCCTTTGACAAAACTCAACATCCATTTATGATAAAACCTTCCAGAATGCAGGAATAGAAGGAACAAACATCAACATAGTCAAAGCTATAAATGACAAAACCAAGCAAACATTATCCTCAATGGTGAAAAATTGAAAGCATTTCCTGTGAAGTCAGGAACAAGACAAGGGTGCACACTCTCACCACTAATATTCAACATAGTTCTTGAAATATTGGCCACAGCAATCAGAACAGAAAAAGAAATAAAAGCAATCCAAATTGGAAAAGAAGAAGTAAAACTCTCACTGCTTGCACATGACATGATCCTCTACATAGAAACCCCTAAAGACTTCACCAGAAAATTACTAGAGCTAATCAATGAATATAGTAAAGTTGCAGAATATAAATTCAATACACAGAAATCCCTTGCATTCCTATACACTAATAATGAGAAAATAGAAAGAGAAATTAAAGAAACAATCCATTCACCATTGCAAAGAAAAGAATAAAATACTTAGGACTATATCTACCTAATGAAACAAAAGACCTATATATAGAAAACTATAAAACATTGGTGAAACAAATCAAAGAGGACACTAATTGATGGTGAAATATGCCACGGTCGTGGCTTGGAAGAATCAATATAGTGAAAATGAGTATATTACCCAAAACAATCCTTAGATTTAATGTAATCCCTATCAAGATAACAAAGGTATTTTTCACAGAGTAAGAACAAATAATTTCAGAATTTCTATGGAAAGACAAAAAACCTGAAATAGGCAAAGTAATCTTGAGAAAGAAGACTGGGACTGGAGGAATCAACATGCCTGAATTCAGGATCTACCGCAAAGCCACAGTCATCAAGACAGTATGGTACTGACACAAAGACAGAAATATAGATCAACGGAACAAAATAGAAAGCCCAGAGATAAATCCATGCACCTATGGACATCTTATCTTTGACAAAGGAGACAAGAACATACAATGGAGAAAAGACAATCTCTTTAACAAGTGCTGCTGGGAAAACTGGCCAACCACTTGTAAAAGAATGAAACTAGAACACTTTCTAACACCATACACAAAAATAAACTCAAAATGGATTAAATATCTAAACGTACAACCAGAAACTATACAACTCTTAGAGGAGAACATAGTCAAAACATTCTCCCACATAAATCACAGCAGAATCCTCTACGATCCACCTCCCAGAATATTGGAAATAAAAGCAAAAAAGTAAAGCAAAAAACAAATGGGACCTAATTGAACTTAAAAGCATCTGCACAACAAAGGAAACTCTAAGCAAGGTGAAAAGACAGACTTCAGACTGAGAGAAAATAATAACAAATGAAGCAATTCACAAAGAACTAATCTCAAAAATATACGATCAACTCCTGCAGCTCAATTCCAGAAAAATAAATGACCCAATCAAAACATGGGCCAAAGAACTGAACAGACATTTCTCCAAAGAAGACATACAGATTGCTAACAATCACATGAAAAGATGCTCAACATCACTCATTATCAGAGAAATGCAAATCAAAACCACAATGAGGTACCATTTCACACCAGTCATAATGGCTGCTATCCACAAGTCTACAAGCAGTAAATGCTGGAGAGGGTGTGGAGAAAAGGGAACCCTCTTACACTGTTGGTGGGAATGCAAACTAGTACAGCCACTATGGAGAACAGTGTGGAGATTCCTTAAAAACTGGAAACGGAACTGCCATAAGACCAAGAAACCCCACTGCTGGGCATACACACCAAGGAAAATGGAGTTGAAAAAGACACGTGTGCCCCAATGTTCATTGCAGAACTGTTTATAATAGCCAGGACATGGAAGCAACCTAGATGTCCATCAGCAGATGAATGGATAAGAAAGCTATGGAACATATACACAATGGAGTATTACTCAGCCATCAAAAAGAATACATTTGAATCAGTTCTAATGAGGTGGATGGAACTAGAGCCTATTATACAGAGTGAAGTAATCCAGAAAGAAAAATATCAATACAGTATACTAACAGCAAGAAGAGATAAGAAAGCATTCCTCAGTGATCAATGCAAAGAAATAGAGGAAAACAACAGAATGGAAAAGAGTATAAATCTCTTCAAGAAAACTAGAGATACCAAGGCAACATTTCATGCAAAGATGGGCTCGATAGAGGACAGAAATTGTACTGACCTAACAGAAGCAGAAGATATTAAGAAGAAGTGGCAAGAATACACAGAACTGTACAAAAACGATCTTCACAACCAAGATAATCACAATGGTATGATCACTCACCTAAACCCAGATATCCTGTAATATAAAGTCAAGTGGACCTTAGAAAGCATCACTATGAACAAAGCTAGCGGAGGTGATGGAATTCCAGTTGAGCTATTTCAAATCCTGAAAGATGATGTTGTGAAAGTGTTGTACTCGATATGACAGCAAATTTGGAAAACTCAGCAGTGGCCACAGGACTGGAAAAGGTCAGTTTTCATTCCAATCCCAAAGAAAGGCAATGCCAAACAATGCTCAAACTATCACACAATTGCACTCATCTCTCACGCTAGTAAAGTAATGCTCCAAATTCTACAAGCCAGGCTTCAGTAATACGTGAAATGTGAACTTCCAGATGTTCAAGCTGGTTTTAGAAAAGGCAAAGGAACGAGAGATCCAATTACCAGCATCCACTTTATCATCGAAAAAGCAAGAGAGTTCCAGAAAAACATCTATTTCTGCTTTATTGACTATGCCAAAGCCTTTGACTGTGTGGATCACAATAAACTGTGGAAAATTCTGAAAGAGATGGGAATACCAGACCACTTGAACTGCCTCTTGAGAAACCTATATGCAGGTCAGGAAGCAACAGTTAGAATTGGTCATGGAACAACAGACTGGTTCCAAATAGGAAAAGGAGTACATCAAGGCTGTATATTGTCACCCTGTTTATTTAACTTATATGCAGAGTACCTCATGAGAAATGCTGGGTTGGAAGAAGCACAAGCTGAAATCAAGATTGGCGGGAGAAATATCAATAAACTCAGATATGCAGATGACACCACCCTTATGGCAGAAAGTGAAGAGGAACTAAAAAGCCTCTTGATGAAAGTGAAAGAGGAGAGTGAAAAAGTTGACTTACAGCTCAACATTCAGAAAAAGAAGATCATGGCAGCTGGTCCCATCACTTCATGGGAAATAGATGGAGAAACAGTGGAAACAGTGTCAGACTTTATTTTTTTGGGCTCCAAAATCACTGCAGATGGTGATTGCAGCCATGAAATTAAAAGATGCTTACTCCTTAGAAGGAAAGTTATGACTAACCTAGACAGCATATTGAAAAGCAGAGACATTACTCTGCCAACAAAAGTCCGTCTAGTCAAGGTTATGGTTTTTTCAGTGGTCATGTATGGATGTGAGAGTTGTACTGTGAAGAAAGCTGAGAGCCGAAGAATTGATGCTTTTGAACTCTGGCGTTGGAGAAGACTATTGAGAGTCCCTTGGACTGTAGGGAGATCCAACCAGTTCATTCTAAAGATCAGCCTTGTGTGTTCTTTGAAAGGAATGATGCTGAGGCTAAAACTCCAGTATTTGGCCACCTCATGTGAAGATTTGACTCATTGGAAAGGACTCTGATGCTGGGAGGGATTGGGGGCAGGAGGAAAAGGGGACGGCAGAGGATGAAATGGCTGGATGTCATCATCGACAAGATGGATGTGAGTTTGAGTGAACTCCAGAAGTTGGTAATGGACTGGGAGGCCTGGCATGCTGCAATTCATGGGGTCATAAAGATTCAGACATGACTGAGCGAGTGAACTGAACTGAATGCATATATATGGAATTTAGAAAGATGGTAATAACCCTGTATGCCAGACAGCAAAAGAGACACAGATGTATAGAACTGTCTTTTGGACTCTGTGGCAGAGGGTGAGAGTGTTTTGACTTGGGAGGATGACATTGAAACTTGTATATTATCGCATGTGAAACAAATCGCTAATCCAGGTTCGATGCATGATACAGCATGCTCGGGGCTGGTGCACTGGGATGACTCAGAGGGATGGTATGGGGAGGGAGGTGGGAAGGTGGTATGGGATGAGGAACCCGTGTACACACGTGGTGGGTCATGTCAATATATGGCAAAACCAATAAAGTGTTGTAACGTAGTTAGCCTCAAATTAAAGTAAATAAATTTATATTTGAAAAAATGAGTAATTTCCACACTGGTGGTGGGGACACAACTAGACTTGGTGCAATTTGAGACTCAAGGATTGTTCCCTATAATTCAGACCAGTACTATCAACTCTGCTGAAACCTGGAAGGGTATTACCTGTACCTTCCTGCAGTTCTCTGTATGTAGCTCTCTGCTGTGAACTCTATATAGAGTCATGAATCTCTCTTCTTGGGGAGACTGTTTGTCTCTACCTAGGTACACCTTCCACGTATGTGTTGGAAACTATTTCTAGAGTTGAGGCAATTGTAGAACTCTCCTTTCTTGCTCCCCCTCAGGAATCCATTCTCTGCTGCCAGATGTTTGATGTAAAACAATGCTCTTTCATTTGTCTTTTCTACTTTGGAGTTATATGAGACAGGAAGATAAATGTGTCCTTTACTCCTTTATGTCGGCTAAAATGGAGGTCCCCCTGCAACCAGAACTCACTGAATGTCTTGTGAATGCTAGGCAATGACTTCTGTGCAAGGGTGCAAACTTGACTGGGGATATGTGTTGGGGCCTTAGGGAGCCCCAGTCTTGCTGGAGAAACATGCCAATTACAAATAATATTTGCTGTGTGGTATGTTCAGTTCAGTTCAGTCACTCAGTCATGTCTGACTCTGCAACCCCATGGACTGCAGCACGACAGGGCTTGCTGTTTTTTACCAACACCTGGAGCTTGGGCAAACTCATGTTCATTGAGTTGTTGATTTCATCCAACCATCTCATTCTTTGTCAACCTCTTCTCCTCCTGCCTTCAATCTTTCCCAGTAACAGGGTTGTTTCTAATGAGTCAGTTCTTCACATCAGTTGGCCAAAGTATTGGAGGTTCAATTTCAGTATCGGCCCTTCCAGTGAATATTCAGGTTTGATTTCCTTTAGGATGACTGAGTGGATCTCCTTGCAGTCCAAGAGATTCTCAAGAGTCTTGCCCAACACCACAGTTCAAAATCATCAGTTCTTCATCGGTCACCATTCTTTATGGTGCAACTGTCACATCCATACATGACAACTGGAAAAATCAGAGCTTTGATTATAGTGAATTTTTTCTGCAAAATAATCTACTTTAAAAAAATTTTTATAGGTTTGTCATAGCTTTCCTTCAAAAGAGCAAGCATCTTTTAATTTCATGGTTGCAGTCATCATCTGCAGTGACTTTGGAGCCCCCGAACATAAAGTCTCACACTGTTTCCATTGTTTCCCCATCTGTTTACCATGAAGTGATGGAACCAAATGCCATGATCATGCTTTTCTGAATGTAAAGTTTAAACCAGATGTTTCACTCTCCTATTTCACTTTTATCAAGAGGTTCTTTAGTTCCTCTTCAACTTCTGCTGTGAGGGGGGTGTCTTCGGCATATCTGAGGCTATTGATATTTCTCCCAGCAATCCTGATTCCAGCTTGTGCTTCATCTAGTTGGGCATTTCACGTGATGTACTCTGCATATAATTTAAATAAGCAAGGTGACAATATTCAGCCTTTATGTACTCCTTTCCCAATGTGGAACCATTCTGCTCTTCCATGTTTAGTTCTTACTGTTGCTTCTTGACTGGCATACAGATTTCTCAGAAGGCAGGTAAGATGGTCTGGTATTCCCATCTCTGTAAGTTTGTTGTGCTCCACACAGTCAAAGGCTTTTGCATGGTCAATAAAGCAGAAGTAGGTGTTTTTCTAGAAATCTCTTGCTTTTACTATGATCCAATGAATGTTGACAATTTGGTCTCTGATTCCTCTGCATTTTTTTAAATCCAGTTTGAACATATGGAATTTCACAGTTCATGAACTGTTGAGGAGTTGCTTGGAGAAATTGCTATGGTAGCATGTGAGATGAGTGCAACTGTGTGGTAGTTGAACATTCTTTGAAATCACCTTTTTTGGGGATTGCAAGGAAAACCACCTTTCCAGTCCTGTGGCCACTGCTGAGTTTTCCACATTTGCTGGCATATTGAGAGCAGCACTTTGGCAAGACTCTTGAGAGTCCCTTGGACTGCAAGGAGATCCAACCAGTCCATGTTAAGGAAATAAGTCCTGAATATTCATCAGAAGGACTGATGCTGAAGCTGAACCTCCAATACTTTGGCCACCTGATGGGAAGAACTGACTCATTAGAAAAGACCCTGATGCAGGGAAAGATTAAAGGCAGAAGGCAAAGGGGAAGAGAGAAAATGAAATTGTTAGGTAGCATCGCCGATCTGATGAACGTGAGTTTGAGCAATTTCCGGGAGTTGGTGATGGACAGGGAAACCTGGCATGCTTCACCCCATGATATATGACTGAGAGACTGAACTGAACTGATGTACAGAAGACATTAGGGAGCAGGCGGATGTCTTTGGGGTCCAGTCAAGCCTGTGGCCCTGGTGGGAGTGGTGAAAGATTTAGGTGGAAGGGGAGGCTTCCCATCCTCTGGTGCAGGTCCTTGAATCCAAGGCAAGGAGCACCAGATTTTGAATGCATTACCAAATATTGTTTTCTTAAAAAAAAAAAAAAAAAAAAAAACCTGTTTTCTGCAGGAGTGAGAACTTTGACTGAGTCTATTCTCTAGATTTTACTGAGGAATGTGGAAGGGATATGGAGTGGGCTGAGTCTGCAAAAATTAGATGACCAGCTGCTGGAGGGTCAGGCTTATGGTAGACATTCTGCACTAGATGGAAAACAAATCCAGAGCAAAACATGTCCCTTCTAGATTGTAAATGTCAATGTATTACATTGTTTTAGCAGATCACTTCAATGGTATTTTGGGGCAAGCAAGAAATGCATGAAGGATGGTTTGCTTTTGTCAGTTCCTATAGGTACTTAGATGACTAACTGCTTGGTTACTTATTTGGATGGTTGGAATTATGCTTGGGTAAGAAAACTAGATGAGGTCCACACATATTTTGACATTAAACAGCAATCATAGGAAGGTTACTAAGGCAACTGTAGGTAATTTAAACATGAAGGGCCAAATGGGGAAATATTCATTTAACAGGCTGAGATTGGACTGTACAGGTAGCCATAGTTGTTGCTATGACAAGTAGCCATAACAGCTACTTGTTGCTATGCTGGAGATGTGGGAAACTGACAGGAGAGCAAGAGCCTTTATGACTTTCCTTGCAGTGTGATTTTAGGGGAGTAGTGGACAAGGAAAGTCTGACTCATAAGGAAGAGGAAGAGAGTAATCTGAGTGAGTAATCATTAGCTCTTGTGTAAGCCCAGAAAACAGAAGCATCNTGGAGATGTGGGAAACTGACAGGAGAGCAAGAGCCTTTATGACTTTCCTTGCAGTGTGATTTTAGGGGAGTAGTGGACAAGGAAAGTCTGACTCATAAGGAAGAGGAAGAGAGTAATCTGAGTGAGTAATCATTAGCTCTTGTGTAAGCCCAGAAAACAGAAGCATCAGCTCAGAGTTCTGGGTCAGGGTTCAGAAATAGATGTCATTTGGCTTGAATCAACTTTTAGCCTTGTAGATGGCACCCATAACCTCTAAACAGAAGATTTCCTTCTTCCCAGGTGACAGAATAATTCATATTTGTTCCAGACTCAGGAACCCAGAAAGCCCTCTCAGAGCCATTTGCTCTTTGCAGGCACACATGCAATCTAGAAGGTGTAATTATCACCATGGTGCCCATTTTCCAGATGAGAAAACTGAGGTTAAGAGACTTGATCAAGCTCACACAGCTAAGCATGTGAAAAACCAATCACAAACCCAGGGTAACAGACCTCAAATTGTGTGTTATTTCCTCCACACCCACTGGGAGTGGTGGAGGGTGATCTGGAAGCAATGCTTAGGCAGAAGCAAACAATATTCACGTTTAAATAGAAGAAAGTAAGGAAAACCACAAGAACATTCAGCTATCACCTAAATCAAATCCCATATGGTTATATAGTGGAGATGAAAACTACATTCAAGGGATTAGGTCTGTTAGAATGAAGAACTATGTACAGAGCCTTGTAACATTGTACAGGAGGTGGTCATCAAATCCATCCTCAAGAAAAACAAATGTGAGAAGGCAAAGTGGTTGCCTGAGGAGACCTTAAAAATAGCTGAGAAAATAAGAGAAGTGAAAGGCAAAGGAGAAAGGGAAAGATATACCCAATGGAATGCAGACTTCCAGAGAATAGCAAGGAGAGATAAGAACGTCTTCATAAGTGAACAGTGAAAGAATTAGAAGAAAACAATATAACTGTAAAGAATATAGATCTGTTCAAGAAAAGTGGAGATACCAGAGAAACACTTCATGAAAAGTTGGGCACAATAAAGGACAGAAAATTCAAAGACCTAAGAGAAGCAGATGAGATTAAGAAGAGGTGGCAAGAATGCACAGAAGAACTATACAAAAATGGGCATAATGACTGGGATAGGGATGATGCTGGGGTCACTCACATAAAGCCAGATATACTGGAGTATGAAGTCAAGTGGGCTTTAGGAAGCATCACTACAAGCAAAGCTAGGGAAGGTGATGAAATTCCAGCTGAACTGTTTAAAATTACTAAAGAGTGAGGTTGTAAATGTGCTGCATTCAATATGTCAGCAAATTTGGAAAACTCATTAGTGGCCACAGTGCTGGAAAAGGTCAGTTTTCATTCCAATGCAAAAGAAAGGCAATTCCAAAGAATGTTCAACCTATCATGCCATTGTGCTCATCTCACTTACTAGCAAGGTAATGCTCAATATGTTTCAAGCTAAGTTTCAACAGTACATGAACTGAGAACTTCCAGCTATACAAACTGATTTGAGGAAACAGAGATTGAATTACCAACATTCATTGGATAATAGAGAAAGCAAGGGAATCCCAGAAAAACGCTTCCATTTGCTTCACTGACTATGCTAAAGCCTTTCACTGTGTGGACCAAAACAAACTGTTGAAAATTCTTAAGGAAATGGGAATACCAGATCACCTTACCTTTCTCCTAACAAGTCTGTATGTAGGTCAAAAAGCGGCGGTTAGAATCAAACAAGGAACAACTGAAAGATTTAATATTGGGAAAGGGGCATGACAAAGTATACATTGTCACTCTGGTTATTTAACTTATATGTAGGATACATCATCCAATATACTGGTCTGGATAAGTCCCAAGCTGGAATCAAGATTGCTGGGAGAAGTATCAACATCCACAAATATGAAGATGACACCCACATAATAGCAGAAAACAAAGAAGAAGTAAAGAACCTCTCGATGAGGAGAGGACATGAAAAACCTAGCTTAAACTCAGCCTTCAAAAAACTATTCACAGGGGCGGTCCTAAGATGGTGGAGTAACAGGACAGGGAGACCACTTTCTCCCTCAAAATTTCATCAAAAGAACATTTCAACGCTGAGTAAATTCCACAAAACAACTTCTGAATGCTGGCAGAGGACATCAGGCACTCAGCAAAGCAGATGATTGGCTTCAAAAACAGGTAGGAAAAAATATAATAAGATGAAAAAAGAGACAAAGGAGGTAGGGAGGGAGCTCCATCCCAGGAAGGGAATCCCGTCCCAGGAAGAGACTCTTAAAAACAGAGGTTTCCAAACACCAGGAAACATTCTCGCAGCCGAGTCTGTGGCGAGCTTTGGAAGCACAGAGGGCAACATAACAGGAAGGAAAAACAAATAAATAATGAAAACCAACAGATTACAAGCCCAACAGTAACTCCCCCAGCGGAAAAGCAGTGCAGATATCTGCATCCGCCACTAGCAAGTGGGGGCTGAGCAGAGAGGAGCGGGAGGGGCAGCAGGCAGTGCTTTTTAAGAATTGGGCCACGGGAGGTGCTGGCTGCAGTGTTTTTTTGAGAATCAGGCTGAAACACCCCACGCGTGGACAGAGCGAACTAACTTGGGCTAGCAAACCAGACTGTGGGATAGCTACCATGC
>SJXO01000093.1:1002632-1015267 GCA_006408615.1 Connochaetes taurinus | reverse complement strand
TAAGTTCACCAGTGAGGCAAGACGCTGCAGGCAGAAGAGCAATGTGATTGATTGTCAGAAGAGTGCTATGCATTAGGAGTTAGAGGTCTTCATAAGATGGAAGGACTGGGATGGTTGCTGAGAGCCGATCTGAGATTAAAGGAGAGAAAATATGAGCTACCTGGAGAAGGAAAAGGGATAGTGGATTGAACAAAGACTATTGAAGATTACCCATCAGTAACATGGCTTACATGGCTAACATGGCTGGAGTTATAAGTAAGTGTCAGGGACCAATGGGAAGTCAAATTGGCAAGACAAGTTGGGGTCATTTGGGGAAGGCTTAGTATTGATACTGTATTTGTTTTCTGTTGCTATGTAACAAATTATCACAAATGTAGTGACTTAAACTGTATCCTTTTTTTTATCTCACGGGTCAAAAGTCTGTACACAGTGTAGGTAGGTTCTCTGCTCAGGGTCTCACGAGGCTGAGAATGGGTATAGGCTGACTTGTGTTTTCCTCTTTCAAATGTATTCATGTAGTCAGCAGAATTCAGTTGCTTGCAATTATAAGATGGAGGTTCCCACTTGCTTAGTGGTTGTCAACCAGGGGCTGTTCTCAGCTCCTGTAGGCCTTATGCTATTCCCTGCCAAATGATCTTTTCCCAAACGTGGCAAGTTGCCTCTTCAAGGCCAGGGGGAGAATTTCTCATGCTTTGACTCTCTCTTGTTCAGGAAGTACTGAGTTCCTTTTAAGGGCTCGCCTGATTAGGCCCAGCCACCCAGAATCATCTCCCTTTTGGTTAACGCAATCTGTTGATCTGTAGTCTAATCACAGGAGTTCTCCTCGTTCTACAGTGCATGAACCTTGGGCGCCGTCTTAGAATTCTGCCCATCTTAGACAGTTGTCAGCTGAGGGACCGTGGGGTGGGGAAGACATAATGAAATCTATTTTGGAACCTGGCACAGGAAACCAGCCAGGAGGCTGTGGCCATCACAGATAGAAGGTGGTAGAAGTGCATGGACAAAGAGGGAAGTTACTATAACGCATAAATTTACACGACCTGCTGTCCTTCTGCCTAAAATGCTCTCCTCCTACCTTCCCTCGTGGCTGGCTCCCTCTCACCCCACTCATTTCCTCCCATCTGGTGTCAGTTCGCCCCTTCTTTACGTCCTCCTCTACCCTTAAACTGGAGAAGGCAATGGCAACCCACTCCAGTACTCTTACCTGGAAAATCCCATGGATAGAGGAGCCTGGTGGGCTGCAGTCCATGGGGTTGCGAAGAGTCGGACACGACTGAGCAAATTCACTTTCACTTTTCACTTTCATGCATTGGAGAAGGAAATGGCAACCCACTCCAGTGTTCTTGCCTGGAGAATCCCAGGGACGGGGGAGCCTGGTGAGCTGCCATCTGTGGGGTCGCACAGAGTCGGACACAACTGAAGTGACTTAGCAGCAGCAGCTACCCTTAAACATGTCACCCAACTTAATTCTTTCATGATAGTTTTCATTTTATATTAACATTTTTTTCATCCATCCACTCTACTTACCTTCAAGCTCAATAAAGAAAGAGACCATTGTCCCATTTGCACATCTTAGTATTTCCAGAATAAGGCCTGGAAAGTAAGTGAAGTGAAGTCGCTCAGTCATGTCCGACTCTTTGCAACCCCATGGACTGTAACCTACCAGGCTCCATCCATGAGATTTTCCAGGCAAGAGTACTGGAGTGAGTTGCCATTTCCTTCTCCAGAGGATTTTCCCGACCCAGGGATTGAACCCGGGTCTCCTGCACTGCAGGCAGACGCTTTACCGTCTGAGCCGCCAGGGAAGCCAATGCTGGATGAATGAAATGTTAAATGAATGGGTGAGCAAATGATATGGAAAGGCCAAAGAAACGTCAAAAAGCCTGAGTGTTGGGTGTGGATGTCTTGAAGAAAGGCAGGAAGTGGAGCCAGATTAAGAGAGGTAGGGAAATAGATCTACTTCAGATAGCTTGAGTTTGGGACAACCATGGAACAATTGTACAGGTAAGTCCAATAAGCAGCTGGAAAATGTATGTGTGGATATACCACAGAAAAGACAATATCCAACAAGAATAAAAAACAGCTTTGACCATCTAAAAGCGTGTTCTGTAGACTGAATGTTTACATCCCCCACCCCCAAATTCATATATTAAAATCCTAACCACCACTGTGATGGCACTAGGAAGCAGAACCTTTGAGTAGGAATCCACCCTCATTAATGGGATTTTCCCTTATAAAAGAGACTCCAGAGAGCTCGCCTCACCCCTCCCACCATGAGAGAACACAGCAAGAAGATGGCTGTCCACCAACCAAGTAGTGGGTTTAACACCAGATACCAAATCTACCAGTATGTTAATTCTGGACTTCCCAATCTCCTGAACTGTGAGAAATAAATATTTATTATTTAAGTCTGTTGCCTCTTCAAGGCCAGGGGGAGAATTTCTCATGCTTTGACTCTCTCTTGTTCAGGAAGTACTGAGTTCCTTTTAAGGGCTCGCCTGATTAGGCCCAGCCACCCAGAATCATCTCCCTTTTGGTTAACGCAATCTGTTGATCTGTAGTCTAATCACAGGAGTTCTCCTCGTTCTACAGTGCATGAACCTTGGGCGCCGTCTTAGAATTCTGCCCATCTTAGACAGTTGTCAGCTGAGGGACCGTGGGGTGGGGAAGACATAATGAAATCTATTTTGGAACCTGGCACAGGAAACCAGCCAGGAGGCTGTGGCCATCACAGATAGAAGGTGGTAGAAGTGCATGGACAAAGAGGGAAGTTACTATAACGCATAAATTTACACGACCTGCTGTCCTTCTGCCTAAAATGCTCTCCTCCTACCTTCCCTCGTGGCTGGCTCCCTCTCACCCCACTCATTTCCTCCCATCTGGTGTCAGTTCGCCCCTTCTTTACGTCCTCCTCTACCCTTAAACTGGAGAAGGCAATGGCAACCCACTCCAGTACTCTTACCTGGAAAATCCCATGGATAGAGGAGCCTGGTGGGCTGCAGTCCATGGGGTTGCGAAGAGTCGGACACGACTGAGCAAATTCACTTTCACTTTTCACTTTCATGCATTGGAGAAGGAAATGGCAACCCACTCCAGTGTTCTTGCCTGGAGAATCCCAGGGACGGGGGAGCCTGGTGAGCTGCCATCTGTGGGGTCGCACAGAGTCGGACACAACTGAAGTGACTTAGCAGCAGCAGCTACCCTTAAACATGTCACCCAACTTAATTCTTTCATGATAGTTTTCATTTTATATTAACATTTTTTTCATCCATCCACTCTACTTACCTTCAAGCTCAATAAAGAAAGAGACCATTGTCCCATTTGCACATCTTAGTATTTCCAGAATAAGGCCTGGAAAGTAAGTGAAGTGAAGTCGCTCAGTCATGTCCGACTCTTTGCAACCCCATGGACTGTAACCTACCAGGCTCCATCCATGAGATTTTCCAGGCAAGAGTACTGGAGTGAGTTGCCATTTCCTTCTCCAGAGGATTTTCCCGACCCAGGGATTGAACCCGGGTCTCCTGCACTGCAGGCAGACGCTTTACCGTCTGAGCCGCCAGGGAAGCCAATGCTGGATGAATGAAATGTTAAATGAATGGGTGAGCAAATGATATGGAAAGGCCAAAGAAACGTCAAAAAGCCTGAGTGTTGGGTGTGGATGTCTTGAAGAAAGGCAGGAAGTGGAGCCAGATTAAGAGAGGTAGGGAAATAGATCTACTTCAGATAGCTTGAGTTTGGGACAACCATGGAACAATTGTACAGGTAAGTCCAATAAGCAGCTGGAAATGTATGTGTGGATATACCACAGAAAAGACAATATCCAACAAGAATAAAAAACAGCTTTGACCATCTAAAAGTGTGTTCTGTAGACTGAATGTTTACATCCCCCACCCCCAAATTCATATATTAAAATCCTAACCACCACTGTGATGGCACTAGGAAGCAGAACCTTTGAGTAGGAATCCACCCTCATTAATGGGATTTTCCCTTATAAAAGAGACTCCAGAGAGCTCGCCTCACCCCTCCCACCATGAGAGAACACAGCAAGAAGATGGCTGTCCACCAACCAAGTAGTGGGTTTAACACCAGATACCAAATCTACCAGTATGTTAATTCTGGACTTCCCAATCTCCTGAACTGTGAGAAATAAATATTTATTATTTAAGTCACCCAATGGTATTGAGAGTCCTTGGACTGCAAGGAGATCCAACCAGTCCATTCTGAAGGAGATCAGCCCTGGGATTTCTTTGGAAGGAATGATGCTGAAGCTGAAACTCCAGTACTTTGGCCACCTCATGGGAAGAGCTGACTCATTGGAAAAGACTCTGATGCTGGGAGGGATTGGGGGCAGGAGGAGAAGGGGACGACCGAGGACGAGATGGCTGGATGGCATCACGGACTCGATGGACGTGAGTCTGAGTGAACTCCGGGAGATGGTGATGTACAGGGAGGCCTAGCGTGCTGCAATTCAGGGGTCACAAAGAGTCGGACACGACTGAGCGACTGAACTGAGCTGAACTGATCATATCTATTCTCTATCCCCTTCCTCTCACAGGTACACTGCTGTGGTCATGCCAGTTCACTACCAGCAAGGCACGGGACAGAGCTCCTGTCGACGTGTGGCCCTCATGATCACAGCTGTCTGGGTGCTGTCCTTTGCTGTGTCTTGCCCTCTCCTCTTTGGCTTCAACACCACAGGTAACAATGACAGTGTCACTTCCAACAGCCAAGTGATTCATAGCACATCTGAATGGCTGTGAGTGGTGTTCATCCCTGAAATGTCTAACCTCAAAGGCAGGGTATTTTGTAATCAAATGAGGATCCTATAGACTGCAAAACACTGGCCTCTATTGATTATAAATAAGATAGAAAGCAAAATCTCTTCAATTAATGGTACAGGAGCCACATTCTGCCCCAATTAATGAAGTCTGGCTTACTCCTATTTTGAAAGAAATACCATTGTATTCATTTGAAGAAATATGCCAGTTAAAAAAACTATGCTATATGAATAATTCAGGTGAGATTTGTTAATGAAAAGATGATAATTTATAATGAATTTACAACACAAAGTAGCATATCATAAAAACCCTTGAGCAGGGTATACATTTCTAGCTTTTTACTCAATAAGAATCATTTCTAGCATTTGGGAACTAGGATAGCATTTGGGAACTAGGAGGATGTATTTTATATTTTTAATATACAGAAATTTTTGACCATGGTGCTTGGCACATGGTACATTTTCTATCAGATAGATGGATGGTTGGCAGGACGGATGGATGGACAAATGGATAAAAAATGTGTTTATCTGACATGTCCAGGACTTTAAATACAATACTGATCCAAATCTACACCTCATGTGCTTCAGTACCTTCCATGTCTCTATTCTATGACCATCTTTCAGCCTCAGGAATTTCATGTGTTGAAAGAAAATTGTTAGCACATATAGTGAAGTTACAGGCATTGACAGTAAACACTGAGTATTCACTAAGAGATAACTAATTAACTCCTGTTCTAGTGTTCATCTGGATTTCTTACTTTGTCCATTTGAATTGGTTCATTCAATTCCTACTATGCTCCATTTTAATGAGTTTCTGGTATACATGTACAAGTCACATAGCTATGTACTTATCTATACAGATATGTGTAACATATTACATATAAATTCAGGTAAATCTTAACTTATAAATAGTCTTCAAAGAGTCATTTGCTAGTCAATTATTTAGAAGTCAGAATACATTTAGGAAGGCAGAGGCCCTGGAGTCAGAAAAACCTAGATTCAAACTTCAATTCTACTACTTAACAGCTGTGTCTGTTTGAACAAGTTACTTAACTTTTCTAAGTTAAGCTTCCTTATCAACAAATTTAGAGTAATAATATAGTAGAGCATAAACAAACAAAATCAAATATTTGGACTCAATTCAGTTCAGTTCTGTTTAGTCACTCAGTCGTGTCCGACTCTTTGCAACCCATGGACTGCAGCATGCCAGGCCTCCCTGGCAATCACCAACTCCCGGGGTTCACTCAAACTCATGTCCATTGAGTCGGTGATGGCATCCAGCCATCTCATCCTCGGTCGTCCCCTTCTCCTCCCGCCCCTAATCCCTCCCAGCGTCAGAGTCTTTTCCAATGAGTCAACTCTTCACATGAGGTGGCCAAAGTACTGGAGTTTCAGCTTTAGCATCATTCCCTCCAAAGAAATCCCAGGGCTGATCTCCTTTAGAATGGACTGGATGGATCTCCTTGCAGTCCAAGGGACTCTCAAGAGTCTTCTCCAGTACCACAGTTCAAAAGCATCAGTTCTTCGGTGCTCAGCTTTCTTCAACAGTCCAACTCTCATATCCATACATGACCACTGGAAAAACCATAGCCTTGACTAGACGGACCTTTGTTGGCAAAGTGATGTCTCTGCTCTTCAGTATGCTATCTAGGTTGGTCATAACTTTTCTTCCAAGGAGGAAGCATCTTGGTCTATGTATTTAGTTAGGAAGTTTTCAGCATTTCTTTTTATATACAGCCTCCTGCAAATAAGTGCAGCAACTTCATCTCTAAAATTACATGCTATGTTGAACTCTTTATAAAAGATGACATATTACTGCATGTGTCATATGTCTTTACTTATTACTGTTCAGGGTTGTAATCAAACCATGTATATTTTTATATGTGATTCAGAGTGAACTTTGACTCTCTATAATTTTCATTGACTCTAGAATCTAAGCCTACATATGCTGTAACTTCACTCCACCTCCTTCATGGAGCTTTTTTTTTTTTACAATTAAGTGAAGATTAAATTGGGAAAATATACATAGACATGCCAAGCACATATCCCTTGCTCAAGGTGAGGCTTGTTTCTCTGCCATATTAGAGGTTAAATTGAGAAGTTATCCAATGAAGATGTACCTGGTCAATTCAGGATGCTCCTAAAATATGATGTTGTTGTCATCCTTGCATTACTTTTTACCGTTTCCCATTACCACTTACCAATGACATGTTATATACACAAACACGCGTGTGCACACACATACGCCAAGGCAACATTCTCTAACATAACAATAGATGTTGACTCTGGCACTCAAATACCATTTCAATGAGTCTAAATGTGCTTTGGGAGTTAGTCTGATAACTAAGCCACCCTTAATATCCATGTTTCTATAAGAAAATGCATTCTGGACTTCCCTGGTGGTCCAATGGCTAAGACTGTGCTCCAATGCAGGAGCCTGGGTTCGATCCCCGGTCAGGGAACTAGATCCTACATGCCATAACTAGGAATTCTCATGCCACAACTAAGACCTAACTCAGCCAACTAAATAAACAAACACTTTTTCAGAAAGAGAAAATGCCTTCTAAGTTGGAATCTGCAGTATGGGGCACTCACTACCACTGCTAGACCAAAGTGGTCCTTACCTGGCCAGCAGCAAACTTCCAGCAACATTTGCTGGGCAAAGTTATCCCTCTCACTCATTCTTGGAGGCTGGCAGAGGCAGTCTTACTCATGCTCACACGTGCGCACACACACACACACACACACACACACACACACACACACACACAGGTAACAGTCTCAAAATCTGACTTTAGACAGAGTTCCCAGTTAATGTCAACAAGTAAAGTGAAGAAGAATGATGAACTAATTGCAGTCTTGTTGCCACCAGTGAGATCATAATTGTTCCAGAAATAAAACTTTCCAAAAGAATTTTCAAATATAGAATTGAGAAGGCAAAAAAGACTTGTGACTTAGCACGTATAGGCTCGCTTCTCTCTCTTCTCTTTCTCTTTTACTTTTAAATGTATTCATTAGATGATAGTAAGTGAAAGTGGAATTCTCCAGGCCAGAATACTGGAGTGAGTAGCCGTTCCCTTCTCCAGGGGATCTTCCCAACCCAGGGATGGAACCCAGGTCTCCCACACTGCAGGCAGATTCTTTACCAGCTGAGCCACCAGGGAAGCCCTTGAATACATCAGGGGCTTCATAAACTTGTGTTGAATGAATCAGTGGGTGAGTCCTTACCACCATTCTTTGCCCCTTAGCTGTTGAAGTCAGTTGGCTTAGTAACTTCCTGGCCTTCCCTATTAGGCTTCAGCTCATGACTGCTGATGTTCTTAGGGAAAATGCTCCTCTGTACACGCTGCTCGTTGATTCATCATTCAATAACTCGTGCTGACAGCACAGTACTGTTTCAGTTAAATAATCAAGACAAGGCACCTCGTTTCCTGGGGAAGCCTACCTCTTGGGGGGAGCTCCCTGCTCCCACCACCTCCTTGGGATTGAGCAGAGGGAAGCTTTCAGAACTGCACCACTGTGCGTGGTGCTTCACCCCGCCCTGCCCACAAGATGCACTCTCAGGCCTTGCCTGGAGGAGGCTGAGGCAGGGTCCAGCTCACTGCCCATCCTTCTCCAGCCACACAGTGTGGAGAAATTGTGGGAGAGGCCTCAAAACTCCGTCTAAGCTCAGGCAGCAGGTTCTTAGGGAAGGAAGGACAGGATAACAAGGCAGGCTCAGGGGGTGTCTTCATTGCTCAGTAACTCCAAAATAACTATGTGCTTTCTCTGCTCTCTCTTCACTCTGTTTCTCATACATATTCTCTCAATATTTTTAATGGAAAATGCTTGCACATGGCAAAACATAAAGGGTAGTGATTATATATATATATATACACACACACACACACACACGTATATACTTACATGTAAAAGCATGTACGTCTTCCTTCTACCCTTGACAGCCAGCCCCCATCCCCTCCCCAGAAGCAAACACCAATCTTCTTAAAAGATAAGACTTGAAACAAGTGCATACACACACACACTCATGCATGCATACATGAGTGTGTGTGTGTGTGTGTGTGTGTGTGTGTGTGTGTGTGTGTGTGTGTCCATTTTTACAGAAACAGAAGCGTGCTATACCCACTTTTGCTCCTGGCTTTTTAAATGTTGTAGTTAATGTATAAAGTATAGAGGTCAGCCTCCCAGAACCCAGAGAAGGATGAAGAAGTGGAGAAGGTCTAGCTGGGGAGACTCATGGAGACCCAGCACACCAAGGATGGCAACCAGATGAACAGGAGGAAAGTGACTCTGCCACCCCTCTGACCCCCTCTCACTACAGACGTGCGGAGGTGCCTCCTCATTAGAGGAGACATGTCAGTCTCTGACAACATATGTTGTAGTTAATGTATAAAGTATAGAGGTCAGCCTCCCAGAACCCAGAGAAGGATGAAGAAGTGGAGAAGGTCTAGCTGGGGAGACTCATGGAGACCCAGCACACCAAGGATGGCAACCAGATGAACAGGAGGAAAGTGACTCTGCCACCCCTCTGACCCCCTCTCACTACAGACGTGCGGAGGTGCCTCCTCATTAGAGGAGACATGTCAGTCTCTGACAACAAGGGCGCTGATGGCAGGGGCGGGCTGGTCACTGCCAGCGTGGCTCCTTATAGACTCAGAAAGACCACCAGGTGCCACCCTCTCCCCACTCCCAACCCCATTTCCCCAGATGACCAGAAATGCTAATATGGTGATCACTGTTCAGAGTCTTAAGAGCCATTTCCTAAAGGACGAAGATACAGGCTTTGGTGAGAGGATATTAATTTTCCTTGAATTTTACCCCCTCCTCAGAGATCAGAGAATTTGGAGTGGCTCATAAAGGTTCTGGTGGCAGTGTTGTCATTAAAATGCCTCACTGAGCACTAAACACATTCAGTTTGGTTTGTTTTCATTCTTACCTGTTGCTCCCTTCTCTCCTCTACAAATACCGTTCCATACAAGTCTCTCTCCAAATTTTCATTCCAAGTGATACCTTCCCTTTCAAGTTCAAAAAACTCAGTTCAGTTCAGTTCAGTCGCTCAGTCGTGTCTGACTCTTTGCGACCCCATGAAGCGCAGCATGCCAGGCCTCCCTGTCCATCACCATCTCCCAGTTTACTCAAACTCACGTCCATCGAGTCCGTGATGCCATCCAGCCATCTCATCCTCAGTCGTCCCCTTCTCCTCCTGCCCCCAATCCCTCCCAGCATCAGAGTCTTTTCCAATGAGTCAACTCTTCCCATGNCTCTGTCGTGTCCGACTCTTTGCAACTCCAAGGACTGTAGCCTACCAGGCTCCTCTGTCCATGAGATTTTCCAGGCAAGAGTACTGGAGTGGGTTGCCATTTCCTCCTCCAGGGGATCTTCCCAACCCAGGGATCAAACCCAGGTATCCCACATTGTAGGCAGACATTTTACCGTCTGAGCCACCAGGTGTTTTGATATTTCAGAGGAGGTATATAATAAATAATAGTAAATGATATTAATAATAATAATAATAGCTGGCATTTAGTCTCACAATCTCTACATGAGACAGGATTTTTGTCTTTCTTTCACAGATAATGAAACTGAGGGTTTGGCATGAAAGTGAAAGAGACCTCATAAACTATACAGTCCATAGATTTCTCCAGGCCAGAATACTGGAGTGGGTAGCCTTTCCCTTCTCCAGGGGATCTTCCCAACCCAGGGATCAAACCCAGATCTCCCACATTGCAGGTGGATTATTTACCAGCTGAGTCACAAGGGAAGCCCGAGGTTTGGCATAGTTAAGTAATAAACCCAAGGTCAGATAGTAAGTGGAGACCTGGGTCTCCCACCTCAGGCTGCCTGGGCTCTGCCTACATCCAAAGACCAGGAAGCCGAATGAGGGGTCCAAGGCCCTCTCTCATCAGTTCACACCCGAGGCTACATCTTCTGAGGCCAGATTGTGGATTGGAGAATCCCCACCCCTTCATCAAGATTGACTGGATGTGCCAACACCTGATGATGATGGGACAAAGTGCAAGTTTGTTGTGTCCCAGTGGTAGAGGGAAGTGGAAAGTTAAAATCCTAGAAAGAACATTGGCTTTGGGATCAGAACGACTGGAGGAATCCATCTGGGCTCCACCCCTTTCAGACTCTGTGATGTTGGGCCACTTACTGAATCTCTCTGAGCCTTCATCAGCTCATCTGAGAATAGAGACAGTAATGGCACCTGCTTACATCATGTTGCCACAATGCTTAGGTAAGACAATGTGTATAAAGCCCTCAGAATCACCCAGAAGATATTAGTTTTCTTCCCTTTTCTTTTCCAAGGCGGCGCAAGTATCAGGTCTCACTCTGGCTGTTGGAGGAATCTCAACATCTGCTAATGAAGACAAAGTTGCAGGGCCCTCCTAGAGAGGAGGCCCAGGAGCATTTCAGGACATAAAGCAAGGACAAGGACGTGCCTCAATTCACATTGTCCATGATGGCAATATGTTTACTGGCTCTTTTCCCATCGCACCCTCGAGCAGAACAGGGATTCCCTGAAAAATAAACTTGCCTATATTCAGCCACCACCTGCCCCACACTTCATTCAAACTTGGAGACCTGGCATTCTCAGCACGGAAGCCTTCCTTCTTTCTCTCATTGCATTCAATGCTCCTTTGATAGCCTCCACACCAGCAGGCCCTTTTCCAGGTGCTGCATCCCTCCCTGCTCTGTTACTCTGTGACAGTCCACCCAGCCTCCCAGGCCGCGTCCCTCTGTGACACTTAGCACAACATACAGAGAGGATTGTCTGTCTGTCTAGACCATGAGCTCCTTCAAGGGTAGACACCGAGTCTTACTCATCTTTGTAGCCCCGGTGTAGAGTGGTGTCTGGCATGTAATCATCAGTAAATTTTCTTTTTAAGTGAACTGTGAGCAGCACAAAGATGAATTAGATTTGCATTTCTCTAATATTTAATGATGTTGAACATCTTTTCATGTATTTATTGGCCATCTGTGTAAATTGATACAGCCACTGTGGAGAACAGTTTGGAAATTCCTTAAAAAACTAGGAATAAAACTACCATGAAAATGACACATTAGTCACTCATTTGTGCCTGACTCTTTGCGATCCCATGGACTGTACACTGCCAGGCTCCTCTGTTCATGGAATTATTCAGGGAAGAATACTGGAGTGGGTAGCCATTCCCTTCTCCAGGAGATCTTCCCAACCCAGGGATTAAACCTGGGTCTCCTGAATTGCAGGCAGATTCTTTACCACCCAAGCCACAGGGAAGTGAACTACTCCAACAATCCCACTACTGGGCATATACCCTGAGAAAATCATAATTGAAAAAGACACATGTACCCCAATGTTCATAGCACCACTATTTACAATAGCTAGCACATGGAAGCAACCTAGATGTCCATCAGCAGATGAACAGATAAAGAAGATGTGGTACATCTATTGTGGTACACAATGGAATATTACTCCGCCATGAAAAAGAACAAATTTGAGTCAGTTCTATGAGGTGGATGAACCTAGAACCTGTTATACAGAGTGAAGTCTATCAGAAAGAGAAGAACATATATTGTATATTAACACATTCAATATCACGGTAATCCAAGTCTATGCCCCAACCAGTAATGCTGAAGAAGCTGAAGTTGAATGGTTCCATAAAGACCTACAAGACTTTCTAGAACTAACACCCAAAAAAGATGTCCTTTTCATTATAGGGGACTGGAATACAAAAGTAGGAAGTCAAGAAACACCTGGAGTAACAGGCAAATTTGGCCTTGGAGTACAGAATGAAGCAGGGCAAAGGCTAATAGAGTTCTGCCAAGAGAACGCACTGGTCATAGCAAACACCCTCTTCCAACAACACAAGAGAAG